>SNQJ01S0015406.1:0-12996 GCA_010110895.2 Picea sitchensis | reverse complement strand
ACCCCCCTTGATCCCATTCCAATGTGTAATACATGGCTAATCATGAAAATAATATAACACATACCCAACAATTCCATCCTCTTTGACATAATCAAACAAATATGTACCTAATTCTTTTGCAACTATATACAAATATTCCATTGAATTTATATCGAAGTGGATAGAGTTTAAATCATGTGCATATGAACAATCTTAAGTTCTCAAAGAACAAAGTTAGGGTTTGGAAAAGGGTAAATTTCATATGCACATAAATCATCAACAATATTTTTCCCCTTATTGGTGTAATTTAACCCTTGTTTCAGAAAGCAAAGAGAGAATCACAAACTTTGTGGGAAATGTCCACTACCATTAAACACATAAACATGTACATTGTGGTATATAAAGTGTTTTAGTTGGAAATGGAATGAGAGTTTTTTGTTGTATATCTCATTAACAACAATATATCAAGGAAACACACATAAATATATATGCAACTAAATCAATTGAACTCATTGACACGTAATCCTTGTGATTTCTTTACTTGTAACATAAATTGTAAATATGAAGATTTGTAGGTGATACGAAGATTCACCTATTAGGGAAGACCAATAGTCATTGCTTGTATATTATTGAGTTTCACATCAATGCACTTATATAATTCTAAAGTTACACATTCACTATACTTGGAATGATAGTGGTTTCATAGTGAGGTTAACTCCATTATATATCTTTGTGTTTTATTTCCCTCAACATGCATAAAATTCCTTTTTGACTATCCCTCTGAATTCTAGTGCTTTGGTCGATTCTCTGTCTCTCTTGTAAACCAGTCTGCATTCCCATAATTCCTGCTACCATTCTACATTCCAATAATTCACTCCACTATTTGTTCCTATCTACAAAAAACTAATTCATGAAACCCTAATTCATGTAACTGTCCACCATTAGTCTCACACTCTCATCGCCCCTCATCGATCACTCTCACGAATCTACATGAAACCTTAATATTTTCTAGGCACATTCCTATCGATTCCACTCTCACATTATCCTAGGGTTCTTCCTCATGTACAATGATACCATATTATTGTGTAGGACCAACAACATTCCACCTGCAACTATTTCTCACTAATTTTAATTTTCTAGGGATGGATCTCAAGTTTCCTAAGGAAAGATAAGCTTCTTCTACATTGAAATTTGTGAACCATGAGTATTTATACATAGTCCCACTCATGTTTCTAAGTATTTCATGTCACCCATGGTCCCCCGGTAGATATACATCATTCTCTATGACCTTTGATAATGCTTGGAAATGTAGATTTGTATGAACGATATAAATGACATCTTCTTTGTATGCAATATACCCAAAATATAAAAAAAAATTGAGGACAGCTTTACAATGGCATAACTTGGATTCAGGATAATTTTTTTTCATATCTTTAACAAGATTGTTAAGCATAGTGGTGTTTTTTCTAAAATAAAAATCCCAAAAATGCAGCCTCCCAATTGTTCACACAGCTAATCGAAATCATCCCATCACATATAATAAATATATTATACACCTTTCCAAGTTGTATATCATTGTCCTTAGTATCATTTCACAAGTTTGTTTTTGTTACACGTGAGTGAAGGTGGCAGAAGATGCACTCTCTAATTACCATCATCGACATAGTGTTGACTAGTAAAGAGAACTACATAGAATGGTACATAAAGATAAAAATCACATTAATCTTCAATGACCTATGGAATGGAATTTATGAAGTAGTAGTGGTCAATGACGAATAATTTGAATCATTTTCCACAGAAGAAAAATCATAAGAAAACCTAGAGAGCAGCAAACCAACCATTCATATACCAAACAAAGAACATGCCATATGGAAGGACAAACACTAGAAATCATATGTTGTGATTTATACGAAAATAAATGAAGCAGTGATCCATAATATTGCTTCTATTAATGAATCTTATAGTACTTTGAAGATATTAAATGACTTGTATGACACACACTCAAAACTGGAACTCATACAACTGATGGTGAATCTATTCAACCTAGAGTTAAATAATAATGACCCTATGGCTTTAGATTCTAATATCAAATACATAATGCATGAAATTGATTCTATTGGGGTGAAGATAGATCTCCCTCTCATAGCCTTCATTAAGGCCATCTACCCTATATATTCTCACTACCTTGAATATTTGCAATCAAGTGGTCAAATGAAATCCATCACATTTGATAAATTGGTGGAGAAAGTTGCAAAACGTGAGAAATCATTTGGAAAGAATTCATCTCATTCCACCAGTGAGATAATGTGCCTTGAGTATAGAGGGAAGAGTCAAGCATATGATTTTTCTAAGGGAGAAGGAAAAAAAAAAGGACATGGAAAAAAGACTTTCAGAGGGAGGGGGTTAGACACAAGCAAGAAGATGGATCCAATATCCATTGTACCCATTGCAAAAAGAATGGATCACATGAAATGAATGATTTTATAGTTCAACAAGAGAATACTAAAGAATACATAAAGAATCAGAAAGAAGACAAAGGTAAAACTTCAAAACCAACAAAAGGTAAACCACATGAATTTGCTCATTACATTGTTTCCCACTGTAATATAGGAGTAACAAAATATTTTTTTTAACACTTTATATACTCCTTGGAGATATGCATGGATTATTGACATAGGTGCAACCCCCCACATGAAAGTTCAAAGACTTAAATGACAATGTATATGGTGTAGTGTATTTTGCAATTAAATCAAGTTTCACATCTTCAAGAATGGGCACCACCAGGCTTAAGTTTCCTAGACTCTCCAACTTTCTTCTAAATAATTTTCTCTATCTTCCTTAGTTGTAAAGGAACTTGTTGTCACTTTCTCACATTTGACAGCAAGGCCACTCTTTTCACATGTTTGATGGAAAATTTGAAATAAGGAAGGATTTGGACAACATGGTTTTCATGACTAGAATGGAAGATGGAAGACTGTTGAAACTGAAAGGGACATTTGTCTATACACAAAATGTTGCATAACTCTCTCATCACGATGAAGGTATAATTCCATATAGTATTTTTTATCATGCTATATTTGTTCATATTAATTATGACAACCTTCGTGTATTGAAAAAGAATGGTGTTTCTAGTTTTCCTTTTATTCTTAGGAAAATGAGACAATGTGATACTTGTATCCTTGGAAAGCATAGAAAACAACCATTTCATGATTATACTTCTAGAGCACATAGAAAATGTGAACCGATTCATTCTAATTGATTGTCCCTATCCCCATTCCTTCTGCAAATGGAAATAAATATATCATGTATTTTATTGATGATTATAACAGGATGTGTTGCGTGTACTTGTTGAAATATAAATCACAAGATTTTTAAACTTTTAAAAATGTTCATTTATGGATTCAAAATGAAGCTCAGTCTCATATTGTCTCTCTTCATACTGATAATAGAAAATAATATACATCTAATAAATTTGAAACCTACCTTCTCCAACATGGAATCAAGCATCAAACCGCAGTTCCATACAATACTCAACAAAGGAGTGTAGTTGAATGAATGAACATGACACTCCTAAATATGGTTCGTTCCATGATGTTTTTCAAGAATGTAAAATTGTTTTTTTGGGTTGATGCAATTATATCTGCAGTTTATTTGAAAAATAGGTGTCCATCTTATGTTCTTCAAAAAAAGGTTCATGAAATGTCGTATGGCCACATTCCTTTGAAGATGCATCTCAGGGTATTTGGTTACACCTATTATGCCTTGATTATTAATGAGAAAAGAAGCAAGTTTGATGCAAGGATTTGGAAGTGCATCTTCTTGGGGTACTCAAATACCACCAAGGGATATCGTCTTTACGATGAGAAAAAAAATCATCCTTTCCAGAGATGTAATCTTTATTGAATCCTCCAAGAATGACAAAACAATTGATAGGTATCTTGATCATTTGGACATATTCACTCATGTAAATACATATAATGAATTTGATGACAAATTTCCAAATCTTGAAGTGGGGATCTCTATCTTGGGTCAATCTTTGGAATCTTCTTTTGAAACACCATATTCCCCACATGAAGAAGTTCCAACCACCTCATCAAAACTTGAATTTCATTTGTATGATGTGATCAAGAGGATTGAAAAGTTAAGTCTTGATGAGAACTCAACACCATATCAATCAATTGAGCAACCTGGAACATATCAAAAAGGTCCACCAAAATGGCTTACAAAAAAACTTGAAAGTCTTCATCTTGAACTAGAATTTCCTCAAGACAGTATGGAGGTAATGTAGATAATTCAAACTCAGGTGATGTAGATGACATCGTTGTTTCATATGATTGTGAGTTGAATTTATCTACTAACCTTGAACTGACTTCCTTTGAAGAAACCATTTATCATGATGAATGGAAAGAATCCATGTAGAATTAATACGATGCTCTCATCAATAATGGTACATGGAAGTTGGTGGACCCTCAATTTGGAACAAAACCAATTGGTTTAAACTGGGTATTTAAATAACAAGCACAAATCATATGTCTCACTTGACAAGCACAAAGAAAGGCTCAAGGAAAAATGATTTGCACAGAAATAGGGTCTTGATTACGAGGAGACTTTTTCCTCAACAAAAAAATAGCCTACCATCCATACTCTCTTTTCCATTATAGCAAAGAATGGATGGAAAATTCATCAAATGGATGCGAAGACTCCTTTCTTGAATGGAGACTTGAAAGAGAATTTTTTTATGTCTCATCTAGAAGAATTTTTTGGGAAGGGATAAGAACAGAAATTATGTAAGTTCATAAAATCCTTATATGTCTTGAAACAATCACCATGAGCCTGGTGTGAAAAGATAACTAAGAAATTTTTGAAATTGAATTTCAAGAACTACAATCTTGATAATGCATCTTTGTTTGTCAAGAAATTTGGAAAAATTGTTGTATATCTTGTAGTATATGTAGATGATCCATTGATAACATCGAACAATGAAAGCTACATTGTATACATAAAGAAAGAGTTGAAGAAAGTCTTCGAGATGAAATATTTGAGACATCTTCACTACTATTTGGGCATTAAGGTTATTCAAAATCCAAAGTACATATTCATCTCCTAGAATAAGTATATTGGAGAATTGTTGAATAATATTGGCATGGTTGAGGTAATCATGTTTCTGCTCCAATGGAACACAAATTGAAACTCACATAAAAAAAAGGGAATGAATTTGAGGATCCAACCAAGTACAAACAACTTTTGGGAGGTCTTATCTATGTTACTACCACTAGGCCATACATTTCATTTCTTGTTGGGATTATTTATAGGCTCATGGAAAATACTTGTGAAGGACATTGGTCTACTGCAAAAAACGTTCTAAAATACTTGAAGGGAACTCAAGATTTTGGACTCGGGTACTCTAAGGTGGATGACTTCAAATTGAATGGATATTTTGATTCAGACTTTGTCGGGGATAAGGAAAAGGGAGTGTAAAATTTAGGATATATCATGAGTCTTGGATTATAAATTGTGTCTTGGATATCACGCAAATAGTCAATTCTAGCAAATTCCACAATAGAATTAGAATATGTGGTAGTTGCAGAAGCAACGAAAGAAATTGTGTGGCTCAGGAAAATACTTGAAGATTTGTAGGAGAAACATGTGAATTATACTCCTCTTCTACTTGACAATACTTCTACAATCATTCAATCCAAGAATCCTAGATTCCATGATCGAACAAAGCACATAAACACAAAGTATCACATGATTCAATATCATGTAGAGGTTGAAACTATTCACTTGATACATTGTTCCACAAATAAGCAAATTGTGGACATATTACCAAAGTTCTTGAAAGAGAAAATTTTGAAAAGTTTAGAATGATGCTTGGACTCACAAACACCCCTTCATATTAAGGGGGTAATGTTGACACGTAATCCTTGTGATTGAGCTACTTGTAACATAAATTGTAAATATGAAGAGTTGTAGATGATAGGAAGAGTCACCCATTAGGGAATACCAACAACCACTATTTGTATATTTATTTAGTTTCACATCCATGCAATTACATAAGCCTACAGTTTGCATTCTGTTATACCTATCCTGAAAAAACTAGAAAAACATACCATAACCATAAATCAATAAGAATACTTTTGCACTAAACTAGAAGAGTAAGGAACTCAATGGGATAATTCAAATATGTGAAACCCCAATAAAAGGTAAGAAACGTAGACATGTCTCACTATAAACGAAGTCAATAATGATCTTATTGTAGTCAAAGTATACTATAATATGATACAAGTGTATCACTTAATTTCCTTTAGCTATGTAATCTCAAGCAAAAGTATATTCTTAGCTAGTCAATGTGACATTATTTGGGTCCATAGGTTGGCCACCAAATACACGCAAACACATAAATCTCATATAAGGGAATGTAGAATATGGATGAATGGATCCATATCTACAAACTATTCATAAATAAAGGGAAATAATAGCTTTCAACTTGAATGCTTATCTTATCTCATAAATCCTCTATCCATTGTCAAGTAGTATTGGTATGTTGACTTGTATTCACCCACATCTCTTGCCCAATCTACATCAAATTGAATAAGAAAACCCATTGCATTCTACTAACTCCAACCAAATGTAAAGTTATCTTTTTTTGTACCTCCGAGGTCCTTGAATATATTCTTAAACTCACAAAGCAATTGCTTATAGTGCTCTCAACTTATCAGGGCTCATATTAACCATTAAATACACTAGCTTCTAATGGCACTATAATAGAACACCCTTTTATCCCTTCTAATTTAGTCCTTATCTTTGAACATGCATGTCTCTTGATAAGTTTACAATGATAAATTCCATCAGTGTGGATATAGGTTAATATTCACTCATTTTGAATATCCTTATTTTATCTCAATATATCTAGTTCAATTCAAGTGAATTAGCCTCATTTTTTTCACTATCTCTATACTTGTATTCCTAAATATGAATGGATCTCCCCATGATTTGTCACCTAAAACTTTGTTGGTAACTCAATATTGAAAACATTAAAAGGGGATTAATAAAATCACATCATTTACATATAGGTCCAAGATTAGAAATATCTTACCAACATGTATGGTGTACACATGCTTGTATGAGTACACTGGAATCTCTTAATTATTTCAAGTTGTTGTCAAAGAAAATCAACCTTGGGAAAACCATTTTCTTGCTTCCACACAAGCACATAGAGGACATGGCCTTTATTTCCATTTGATAAACTATAAAAATAACATAAAATAAGGTAATGTAATTCATCATGTTACCCCTCATTTTGAATGAGGCCTATACTAGTGAAACATTTTCATTAACCTCGTGATTTCATCACAAATTTATTTGGATGGATAGGGTTTTCACCTGGTTTCTTGGATTGTTGATGACATCAATGATGATGTGATATAGGTTTTAATGGTGTATTTCCAAGTATACTTTCTTATCATAGAGAGATAGCATTACACTTGTTAATGTGATGTTATAGTCTCCATTATTTTCTACATGATTGGATATGAAGATGTATAGATCTCTTGATGGAATGCCCTAGAACTTTGGGGGTAAGTGGACATTGTACTGGCTTGATCATTTGGTTGGATTCATCATGGAATACACTCACTTTCTTACACATGGTTTGTGTTGGACACATGAATTTAGATAAGCCTAAGATGTTTTTTTTCATTGATATGATACACATAGAAGCACATGAGTTGTGACCTCTGGACTAGTCTTCCAAGAGGTCTCTTGGAATCCTAATGACCGTTACACCATCACTTGCTTTTTCACATTCCTTCAAGTGACTAATACCATAAACCTAGTGGATTAGGGTTCCAACATTCCCTCCCTTAATTCGAAGGCATGCATATGAGTCCAAGAAGAGAGCCGAAATTTGGAAGTGTAAGACTGAAATCGCCAAGTGGATAGATCGAAATGGCTAAATGTGCTCTCTAAATCTGGTGAATTTGATGGTTTTGGGATGACCACAAATCAAATGTCTAGAATAAGCTAAGGTATTCTACTAAATGTTGATGATGGTTTAAGGAAAACTACAAACCAATCTAGTGGTTTACTCATGACCACAAACTCTAGAACTTGGCTCTAAGGCCCAATGGTTTTTGAAACATTTCCTAAGTTAGATAGAAGTTGAATCTAATGTATTATGCTAATTGAAAGTCCTCTCAAATGTTAGTTTAAAGATGATCATAAAATTTTATGTAGAAGAAGTTGAAAGTATTCTACCAAGTGGAGGTTTAAGGAAACTCAAACCATTGTCTAACAGAAGTTGTTAGTCTTCTACTAAGTGGTGGTTTAAGAAAAACCACAAACCAATATGGTGGTTTTGTGTGACCAAAAACTGAGTCATGCTCGCTTGTTACTGCTCAATTGATAGGACTTTGAAACTTGAATCATGGCTTTCAATCATTGATGTTGTTCCCCCCTGTCAGGTACAAGGTGAGAAGATGCAAATCCTTTCACTACAAGATGTCTCAATAGTCGAGAATGAATTCGTCAGTGTGACATATATATCTTCTTCACTATTGATGACCATTGCTTAGAAGTGATCCACCCATAGTTGTTATTCACTCTTCCATATTTCTTGCATTTAGAACATTTTTTTGAAGGATGATTTTGCTTTCCACAATACTCGCAAGGATGAAGATAAAGACATTGATCTTCAATGTGGCCAACTCGATGAAAATGTTGGAATTTATGAATCTTCTCTTAAACTAGAGAAAGTGAATATAAACTTTCTTGAAGTAATCCAACACTCTAGAACTGGATCGGATTGGTATAATCGAGAATATGAAAGGTGACTTCCTTTTCATATCTGATACATGTTCTATGCTCATTGTTCCCAATTTCCTCCCAAGGTCTGACGATTGACTTGGAAAGAGAGGGTTAAACATCATCTATACTTGAATATGAAGTTGTCTCAATAAGTTTCTCCTACATTGGCTATTGACATGAATCATTATCATCATCATCTTCAAAAAGAGGGTTTTGAAAAAGGACTAGTTCAGAATGTCAAAGATTATTTTGTGCAAGTGCATCATGAAGAAGTCGAGTTTGAGTTTGTAGCAATGCTACTTTAGATTGAAAAAATTGCAAGCAAGTTACAATAAACTGAAAAGTGTCTTTGTCAGCGGTGATTGTATTGTCCACATAAGAGACTATTAGAGTGTTCGGTAACTCTAATAGTTCATTAATTCGAGTCATAGATAAGACCTCACAAGGTTTATTGCAACTCTGTCCTTTAAAAATCAAATGAAAAATTCGCAAATGAAGGTCAACAAATGAAGGGTGTCAACTGCTACTACTGAAAATGCACATGTTTATAATGTAATTCAACTTGATTTCAAAAAATGCACAAGTAATCTTACAATGCAAGTGTGTTGTCACTACTACTTGCAGCTTGGTCTCCAATCAAAGTTCAATTGCAAAGTTAAGAAACCATTGTGTTCTTATCATCAGGGTGACTTCCTACAACATTACATGTAAGGTATGTTGGATATTCTTCTTGTTAGTAGGGTCACATGGAAGAGATACTCCAAGAATTTTTAGAGTGCAATAGCTTGAAAAAGTAGAGCAATTTTGCATAGCTAGCCCAAATGGAAATGACTCTTGGGACACGCACAAGGAAATGATTAAGAATTATGAATACTTCCTCAAGGAGATAAATATTTCCTATCAGATCGTATTAATTGTTTTTGGTGCTTTAAATGATGTTGCTGCTAAGAAAGAGTATTTGGAAACATGGTTCTAGATCTGTCAACTCCCATCAAGTTTTGGGTTTCGCAAAGAGAGAATCCCCTGTTTTACATGATGTGAATAAATAGGACAACAACACCACACGAATGCTGCTGATTTTGAGGATCACACACACCAATGCTCAAGAATGGAGAAACTTATGCAAAATGATTGAGATCGATAGAAATCAAAATATTTAAAGAGAGATCCTAAAACCTACTACAAGGGAAGCATTTTTCATATGGTGACGAATTTCAAGGTATTACCCACACGATCTAGATTTGAGAGGATGCAACTATACCTCCATAGTTCCAAACATGGAAATAAAAATGACATTCTAATTCTTTCAACACCTCTTAAATAGTTGAAGCTGCATTGGTAGTAGTTGAAGCTGCATTTGATAAATTAAGAGTGTTCTTACCACAAGAAATGATTACCAACAATTTCTTCAAATATCATACAAACACCCAGCCACCTCTTCACATGACCTCAGGGAAATGTAGTCACCATACCTAGGTTGTGTATGCCCATACAACTTCTTTACAATCTCAAAGAGTTTAAAAAGTCTCTGTGCAGCCTTCAGGAATATTAATGAACGTTAGACAATGTCAAGTGGTAAGTATTGAAACTAATCATCGGCCAAACAATTTTCCTGAGGTAGTACCATGTCTGAGCCATCATTGAAATTGAATGAAAACTCAGGGAATTTAATTAAAACCCTAATCGAGGGCTTTCGTACATAGGAGAGAGTAATAGAAGAAGGTGCAAGGTGAGCCCGTCAAAGGAGATAGGGTGCTTGTACTTATGTCTATGCATTATGGTGGAATATTATTGATGGTCCACTCTTGAGTAGTGCTCCACCTTTATGGGATGTCTCACATTGGGAGAAGTGTTTTTCATAGATGTGAAGATATATTGTTGGAGGTCATCCCTTATTTCATGGAGATGGTTGAGTATTATTAATATTCCACATCTTTAGGCCTGTACCATGGATTCACTTGCTTTATTTAAGGAGGATGTCCAACGTTACTCATTTTTTCATGCCATTATTGAGGGAAATAACCCTTGGAAACATCACACACATTATCTTTGAGGGTGTTGACTTGGTGCATGTTTTATGAGGAGGATGGCGTCCATTTTAGAGATTATTTTGCATATATTTTCATGCTTTCTAATGGGACAACTTATCTTGGGAGGGGCTTTATGGTCCATACCTTCATTTTTGGAGAAGGTCCACTTTTTGGAGCCTTATTATGTACACATGTTCATGTTATTATTGAGGGCGTCCACCTTGGAGGAGATTAATCTACATGTTTACTCACATTTGATGGAGGACATCTTACTCAAAGGTTGACACATTCCATTTATAAGGTCTTTTATTTGGTCCTTGCATACTATAAGGAGGATGTTTCACCTTGGAGAGATACAAATCCACCTTAGACGATATCTAGGATGTCTCAAACCCTCGATCTAGGGTTTTCTTGCCTACTTTGAGGAGTTGGTAGTGGGTTGATTTATTTGGAGGCCTTTGGAGGATAGATGTTGCACCTTTTACTCATGTTATGCTTTCTTTGATGGAGATGGCCTACTCTTTTGGGACTATTTTTTGGAGACTCGTAGATGTTTCCTAGCCACTTCATTACTTTATGTGTTGTTGATTAGTTTTTTTGGAGGAAATGTATCTTTACTCCTCCCTAGGCTAGATCTAGGGATTTTACTTTTGGTATTATTATTTTATTGTAAAGGGCATATATATGAAGAATATCCCTTCCTCATTTGTACTCATGGTTGGAATTTTGGAGTTTCCTCTCCTTGGAGCTTGATGCACACATCTTTCTTGGAGAATATGTGATATATAAGGGTTCTCTTTTTATTGAGTTCATAAATATTTTGGTGCTTGAATCTTGAACTGTTGTCGTTTCTTCTACATATGCAAGGCTAGCAACTTGATACATTGAAGGGTAAAATATACAACTTGGAAGGAGTTTAGTATGTGTGGGAGCACCTATTTTATCCTTTGTTATTGAAAAGCCTCAACATTGGCCCCCTTTTTCACAATTTTGGCAATTTGTCGCAAACCCCCTACTTACCTTTTCTAGTATTTTCCACTTTTTTTGTTTTTGAAAAGGCATTTTGGAAAAGGTATATTTTAGTATATATTTTTTCATCTTCTTTTAACTATTTTATTATAATCAGAGTAAATTGTGCAATTATCTTTGTTAGCAGTATGTCACAGTCTTATGTCATAGGCAAGCTACAAGAGTCCCATGGCCAAAATATGGGTTAGTTTTAGGAAAGATATAAGAATCCCATGGAAAAACTATGGGGAATTTGCAAGAAAGTTGTAGGAATCTTGTAACCAAATTATTGTTCGAATGCATAAAATCTACAAAAACCTACAACCTAACTATTGATAAGCTGTGGGAATTTTGCAAGTAGGTCATTGCCAACAATTTCAAGATAGAAGAATAATGAATTCAACAACCTCCAATTTTGGATCTGTGGAATCAGAACCAAGTGACAAAGAACCCATGAATAAGATCACGAATTACGAGAAGGACAATTTTAGGTTGGCATAAACACATTAGCACACAAACCATGATCTACCTCAATATCCCAAGTTTTGAATCCAAACAAGTAGCATGAGTATCTATGTGTAATTTTAGTTAATGATTAATCCCCAGGTAACATGAGAAAATACAAATAATTGTTGTCAAAGACAGCTTCAGAACAATTCCCAAGCATGTCTAATTAAAATATGTCTTAGTATAGATCAAGGGGATTGTTATATGAGAGGAATACCACTCGACTTGTAAACAGAATAGGCACCACTACATTAGTACTTTGTATTTTTATTCTTGTTTAATTAAAATATCTATGTGAACTTGATTGATACTCTTTTATCTATGTGTGTGTGAAGTTGGAAAAGTAGTTACTGTAGTCTTTTATAGAGATATATCTAAGAAGGAAGGTGCCCACCTCCAACAATGGGTGTTGTAGTGATTAACTCAGCTTATAGGATTTGTTTTTGGTAATTTTTGTTTGAAGAGTGATTTTATTGATTTCATTTAATTCCTATTTGAGAGTTATTGTATTGATTTCATCTAATCTGTATTTGGAGCTATCATGTCGTAGAATAATTATTTTCGTAAAATATCATTGTTTATTCTCAAATTGAATTTCAATTTCACATTTGATTATTGTTGTTTCTTTCCAATAGATCAAACTTAAGAAGTAGATACTTTCCCTTTT
>SNQJ01S0015405.1:85496-111009 GCA_010110895.2 Picea sitchensis | reverse complement strand
TGTGTTGTTACTCCACTTGTTGTTACTCACTATTACTCTGCTGCAACTCACTATAACTCTGCTGCAACACTTTCTGTAACTCTGGTGCAACTCACTATAACTATGCTGTAACTCTCCTGCAACACTATGTTGTAACTGCACTTTCTCCTTCGAATTTTGTGTTGTTACTCCAAGGAGGCTACAATAAACAAGTTTGAGAAATGGTCTTAAGATATCATCCATAATCTTATAAGTGTTGTCATAGTATTATGTAATATAAATTACATAATGACTCACTCATGCAATCCATGTGTTTTTTTGAAAGTAATATTCCAAATTATTCTGTGTATATATTGTCATATTGGTATCCTTACTTCTAATCCAACTTCATGATAACACAAGCTTACAATATTTGGTTGATTAGTGCCTTGATTATTTGTAGGGGATATATATATTACAATATATTACAATATTACAATATTACAATGTAATAGTAATGCCATATTACAATGTAATATGGCATTACCATATTACATTGTAATATGGCATAGAATATGGTATACCATATTTCATGTGATTTTTTTTTAAAACCTAAAGTCATCGTCGCAATATCGACACAAGTTCGTCGAAAATATTTTACTATTTTACCACAATCGTCTCTATAGCGACAAAACTTCGTCGCAATTTGCCACGAATATTCGTCACATATACAACATGTGTGTCGTAAATTTGGTTTTGAGATATTGCACTCGTCAATATTACCATGGATTGTCATCGCAAGTTGCGATGGACTTTCATCGCACGTTCAACAGTTGCGTCGTAAGTTATTGGCTTGGCATAATTTTTTGTCCCAATTGCAACGAAGTTTCATCGTAATTGGCACATTTCTTCGTTGTTATTGCGATGATAGTTCATCGTAATTGCAACGATGCATAGGGTTAAACGATCTTGAAGGTGGTGACACGTGGAGATCTAATTTCGTCGATGTTTACACACACACTTGGATCGTGGATATAGCGATGAAATTATTCCGATGAAAAAAGAACTCGGCTTTCGTGGAAATTGCGACGGATAAGTGTGGAAATATCAACGAAAAACCGTCACAAATTTGCTCACATGTACTAGTGATCCTAGAAAGAGTTTTTTGCAGGCTAGTCACCATGATCCTGGTACGTAGTACAGAAGGAGTTGGGGAACATCTAAATGAAAGAAAGGATTAACCCTCTGTTATAGTTGCAGAAGATCGGGACATCTTGCTAAGGAATGCCATGGGAGAAGACCTAGTTGCCTTTGTTGTAAGGATATAGACCATGAAGTCTTAGATTTCCCTAGAATGATTGTTGGGCTTGAGAATCTGAATATGGAGCAAGCAAACCCTGAAGGAGATCAAGAGACCAAGATTATAGTAGAAACCCAGAAAGAATCAGAAAAGATATTGCTACAGATGAAAGATACCTTGAATGACCACCGACATGTTAGGTTATCAGAGATATTCAAAGAAAAGGAGAAAATCGAAGCAAGAATAGGGGACTTTGACATTGACTGTACTCTTGATGACGAAACACAAGTGAAAATTATGCTAGAAAGAACTTGGGAAGCTATAGGAAATCCTGCCATGATCCCTTCCCTAGGTGGAACAAGTTTCTTGAGAGGAAAGCTAGAAAACCTATGTGGAAGGCTCACCCAGATACCTATGACTGTCAATGGAACTTCGACAGAGGAAGACTTTGAGATCATTAAATTTGTTGAAGACAATGCCCCGTTTACCATTCTCATAGGGAAACTTTGGATTGATAGAGAACAAGCCAGACGAAAAGACAAAGAAAACTTTTTGGAACAGAAAAAGCAAGAGTTGAAAGACTTTATGACTAGAAGGATCATGCACTTGATTGAAGAACAAAAGAGCAGATCACAGATATTCAATATTAGCAACTTTGATGTCGAAGCTAAGAGAACACTTGAGGCTTCGCAGAAGATTGAGTTACCTATTTTTGATACAGAAGAAGTATTATCAAGGAACCATAGGAAAGATTTTCAATAGCGCGAAGTAACTAAGACCACAGAAGATAAACATCAGAATGGTAAAAGAATTACTGAGACGAAGCTCACTTTAAAGAAGGCTAGGAAGTTAAGAAAGAAAAGGACGAATACTTTAAGGTTACAAGAGGTTCTAGAGGACACTTCGCAACAAGGAGAATTGCAGAATTGGAGCTCCGTCGAGATATCAGAACAATGATATAGAGTACTTCGCCATGACGAAGCAATATAGCCGTTGGAATCGATATACTGATTTGACCGCCGCTCCGAACGGATCAAAAAATAGTTATGGGTTACCGCTAGACCATTGGACCTCACCTTAAAGGATAGATCAATGATCACAGAAGCTTCATATCCGTTGAAAGCAGTTTGTTGCAGATTTACTTACTTATTCCGTCACGCCATGCCCGGAAGACACTTTTTCCAATTGAGAACTTGAGCTTACAGAATATCCGCGTTATGAAATAGTGATTACTCCAGTTTTATTCTCTATCTGATTATGGTACCGATAGTCCATTGAAAACCTAAGATAGTGATCCCAAGCTTACATGTCCGACAAGCTTAGCACAACAAAAGAATCGGTGAGAGAAGTACTTGCTAGCTTAAGGACAGAAAGAGTCATGTTGGAAAGAGGGATGTCCACTGGAGTCCAAGCCTCATCTTCGAGAGGTGTGGTAGCCTCCCCATAGACTACTCGAGCTCGAACATCTCAAGCCGATGCAGAGTTGAGAACTAAGCATAGGGACGATGCAGCCAACGTGAAGTTAGTGCCAACCATCCTACCAGCTTACATTCCCCCTCTAAGTGGTGATATTAACAGGGATAGTGTCCCTAAAGACTTTGAATACACCCCAATCCTTGCATATCTATCGAAAGGAGTTTGCACCTACCGTGCATAACAAGACAAGGTTACAACTTTGAAGTTTTGCGACTTCAACCTGGGAGACCATAAAGCCTACAACATGCTCGCACCATCTAAGTACTTAATGAGGAATAAGGGATAAAACTCAAAGATCGTTCCTTAACAATGGATGATGAACCTTGCGTAGTCTACTCTGCTCAATGTTATGAAAATACCACACTTCGACAGACATCAGGAGGTGATTGCTTGTGTGAAATTGCTGCTAGTAAGTTACCACGGAGGATACCTGTGGTTAAACCGTCACATAATTGTTGATCCAACGCTAATCAACATGATTACCGGGCTTAGCATGTAGGGCCTTGATCCCCATGAGTACTACCCTGGAAAGACTGCGGACCGCACTCTTTCAAAAAAGATTAAAGAGGCTTATGGAAATGTTGAAAAAGGCGCGTGAGGTTACAAGATAGCTTCTATCGAGAGTGGCACAATGCGCCTTGCATGTCAGCTCATAGCATGGAACATGGTACGTAAGAATAGACCTACACAAGTATCTGAATTTGTAGTTGACCTTGCAGGGAAGTGCGTAGAGGGACTACAAATGAATTGGGTGAAATATTTGGTCAATCAGCTAGAAATTGACTGTAGAGAAGCCTAGGACCAGGGGCATGAATTCCACTTTAGTTGGCTGCTAATATTGATCGCCTTTGTTGCATGGGAGCTAACATAATGCACAACCTTCCACGAACTCGACCCATTCAAACCATTAGCTGCGAAGTTCAGTACCTTATGGTACTTGACGGACATGAGAAAGCAGTGGCAATCAAATGCCATTTTTCATAGATACTATAACCAACTGAAAGAAGCCATAGGGGTTGAACCTCGCATAACCCTGAACACTTTACAAAGGTTCTGGACTTTGATAAAGTTCAGCGTGGACCGCCACTTTATATACCTAACTCCACGCCCTGATGAACACCAAGAACAACTTCAGTCCTATTATAAGATGATCGAAGAATACCTAGAAGAAATCACCAAGGAATGGCTTACGGACCTCCTTGTTCCAACAGATCCAGTGGACATTTCAAATTTTGACAGCCCAGAAGCTGCGCAACACACACCTGGGCCCAGTAAGATGAAGAAGACAAAGAAGACAAAGGAAACAAAGAAGCCTGAAGAGGTTCAGGATGTAGATAGCTAGTCTATAAAGACAACTTCCATCACAACCGATCAAGAAGGTAACAACAACGACCTAGAGGAAGTCAAACAACAACCAGAAGAAGAAGTCGAAAATCCAAAGAAGAGAAAAGGCTCACCTTCAAAGTCTTCCTCTAAGAAGAAAGAAAAAGCGACCGTGACCAATATGAAGACCATGCTCAACCCTGATGACTTCAGCTTTCTCCTCGCAAATTTGAATGAATCCATAGAAGAAATTACAGAAAAGAAGGAGGCTAAGAAATAGATGATGTATGATAGAATTGAAGCCTAGCTCCAAGGAGTGCATCGAGCACTTCAGTCTAACCGTGTAGTCTCCACTGCACCCACACCAGAAGGAAAAACAAAAGTAGGAGATGAATCAGTTCAACTCCATAGGATTGTTGACATAGTCGATGTATGCCTTCAGAAAGAGGAAGAGGTAACAGCGCAGGCCACCCAGGCCCTAAAGCAACCATAGGAGGAAATCATAGAGCAGTGTCGAGCTGGAAATCAAGAGAAGGAGTCCATCTAAGACAAAATTTGATAGAGATAGAGAAAAAATTAAAAAGGAGGAGCAACTTCTCACGAAGTAGATCGAAATCGAAGAAGCTATCAACATAGCATTTCGCTCTATGACTGTCTTAGAAAAAAAGGTCGAAGAACCCTTAGACCATCAAGTGATGAATCTTGTTGAAGTTATTTAGAAATTGCATCAAAGAGTCATGGAATTAGAGCTTCAGATCATCCCAAGTACCCCGCAAGAAGAGTGCAACCAGCGACAAATAACTGTCGGAGGTACAGTAGAAAGGATTAAAGAACTCACTGAAGAATTCAAACAACTAAGTACCAGAAGTGCGCAGATACATGAGAACCTGACCGAGTACCCAGAATTACATAAATTGGAGTTGCAGCTCCAAGAGGCGAAGCAACATGCATATGGACTTCAGATGAAGTTGAAGGCCCTATCAACTATAGATAAAATGAAGCGATCCCACGTGCAATGTGTCACACAACAATAGATCCACATGATCCAGAGCAAGGTCATGGAAGTGACGCAACAACTTCAACCTTTGCAGGATAAGGCATGTCAACTATTTTTAGAGATTGAGAACCAAGGGACAAAGCTACACCAGGTCGTGATTACAACAGAGCGGTGCCTAGAAGGACCAGTCAATAACACACTCATCTAGGAGTTCATAGAGTAGGAGGAAATCACAAAGTAGCAGGTCAAAGCAGCTCAAGCCAAGCTTGAGGCATTCGAAGTAGAATTGGTCAGACCTGAGTGACTCGGGATGAGTCACATGTTAGTGTTGGGGGCTTGTTGGCCCTTGACCAATTTTTGAGGAATACTTGGTCATATTTGACCGTTTTCGGTACTCCGACATCTAGTCAGAGAAGGAGCGCATGGCGAAGAGGAGATCATGGGATCTCTGCCCCTTTTTAGGGAGTTTTGGGCTTTTTGGGCTTTTTGGGAATATTGTAATGGGAAATGGATATCGGCCCTTATTTAGGCCTTTTGTATGTATAAATAGAAGGGTAGGAGATGCGTATAAAAGGGGTGTGTGATGTAAAGTGAATGTCTTAGTGCATAAAGTAGATCTATGTGATCAGACGTCTGTGTGACTGTAAGAGCTATGTGCCTACTGTAAGTATTGTAAGTGATGAGTGCATGGGTTAGGGGAGGACTTAGTGCTTGGATATACCCGGGGACAGAGGATCTAGTGAGATGCACAGATCTCTTGTCCTAGGCGAGGTAGGATCTTGAAGGATTTGTGTTGTAACTTGGTTTACAGAAGATAACAACATAAGAAGACTTTGTGGACGTAGCCCCAGGGTGGGGGTGAACCACGGTAACTCTGTGTATTGTGCTGATGTGTTTGTCTCTCTCTTTCTAAGTGCTCTGATATGTTTAGATAGATCTATTGATGCTTTGTGCTTATGAGATATGATTGCATGCTAGATATGATACATAAGATGCTAAGTGCTTAATCTATTAATTATAACCTATTTATCATTGCTAAGTGCTATATCTGAGTAATTACTGCAGTGCTCTGTGCTTTCTGTGAAGTGTATTAATGAATGTATTTTAAGGAATAATTGATGCTAAGTGCATTGTAAGCAAGATAATCACAGATTTGTGTCCCAACTAAGGTTGCAGACATCTGAGTCCTGCAACCACCCCTGCCTCTACCTCGGGTGAGACTTCATCTACTTCGTAGGTGTTGCCGAAACGACCGATAGTTAGGGTTTTGTTGGTTCTCTCTTGAGCATTGAACCTTGGGTCTACCCCTGTGCCAACATATATATAACATGCATATTAAATCAAATCAACTCATTCAACATAGAGTTACTACCATCATACAGACTTAAATAGAATTAACCACAAATATCATTGCAACATAATACATGATAATATTACAAGCATCACAGACATGCATTTTAATTGAAATTAAAACACATAATGATACTTATCTTTGAAACTGTAGTAACTCCACCAACTACGTGTATATCTTCCACGAACCTCCCAGCCTTAGACCATGCTGCTCATCATGCTCAGCAGTGGGTCACCCCCGAGCTAGGACTAAGCTCCACCCAAGGCAAGGGAATCCTAGACTAAGTTGAGGTTATAGGAAAACTGCATAGTGCAACCAGAAGGATTCTCTCTAGGAGCCTTCTTACGCCTACTACTCACAGACTCTCATTCCCCACATGCCTGTTCCACCTGAGAGTATACACCTTCACAAGCACATTCCATCGGTGCTTCACTTCCCTCTATGGGTCTCGACAATAGGCCGGATCAGGAATTATCAGAGCTTCGTAGCTGGTGTTGGACTCTCTTTGGGAGAAAACCACTTCCCAACAGATTCTCTCACCTGGAGAGAGATTCTCACAGGCCTGACAACCTGCCTCTTAAACCACGGGCCTGACAACCCACTTCTTCAGCACACTCCTCGACTCAGCTCTAGCAAGGTGTGGACAAAAACAACGGTTCAACACTCATTCACACAAGGATGAAAATATAAACAATAGATGGGAATGGCATCGTAGGCACCAACAGCCCACACTAAAACACCGCATAGCTTAGGCGATGACTCAGGTGTCGGGTTCCTCCGAAAATACAGAATGGTTCACGAATTTTGGGTTTTCAGGTGTGTGCCTGAATATTGCAAAGGCCTAATACAGAGGCCACGAGATTCACAGAAATACACCGGTCGGCTTCATAGTTCTTGTTTTCTGGAATGTGTGACAAGAAAATTAAGTATAGGTCGATTACAGAGGTCTCACAGTCTCAGACGGAGGATCGGGAAAAATCACAGAATGAACCCCCAAATCAACTAACGCTTCATCTTTTAACTGCATGTGCCCAGGTTGACACTTGTATTCCTAGAGCTGCATGCATTCCCTTTTGCACACGATGGAGCTACATGCGTTGCCTCTCCCAGGACTTAGGATAAAAAACATGTTTGTCACATAGCTTTGGAATAATAATAAGTTATTATTCTCAAGGAATTAAGCCCCTGAGATTAGCCCCTCTTTCCAACCTTTCAACTGCCTTTCCCTTACCCACTATGTGGAATCTTAGTCCCCCATCACTCTTTCTTCGTGGTCGGTCTGCACGCAACAATGTTTAATCTTTATTAATGTTTTGCATAATTACATATACAAAATCAGGCTCCTGGCCTTAACACTTAGGCTCTCTGCCCTAATAGGCACATAAGCCCACCAACTTATCAATACTCGGCTCATCAGACTACAAAACATGATTACAATTCATAATATAACTAGGGAACTACTGGGGGATATTACAATCCCCTCCCCTTATTTTTGCACTGTCCTCAGTTCAACTCTTTACACATCATCAACAAGATTTTCAAAATCTTCAAAAAGATGTGGTTATTCTACTCGCATAGCATCTTCGTGCTCCAATGTCATGTCCTCGAGACCATACCATGTCCACTAGACCTTTACAATCCCTATGGCTCGATTCCATAGCTTCTTTCTTTTCCTGGTCAAATATGCGCACCGGATTCACTTGCAAGACGCCTTCTTGCTCCACCTGAATCACATTCCAATCGATTACATGATTATCGTCCTATATATATGCTTTAAGAAATGAAATATGAAACACATTATGTACAATCATGGATGCAGGTAATGCAAGCATATATGCAATGTATATATATGTATATACAAGCAATTCTAATAAAATTATAACATGTATACAACATACACAACATACAATGATTAGATAATTGTACTTATCTTTTGATTTGAGAAGATCTTACACCCCTGAGCAGGGATATGACTCCATCGGGGCAATGGCTTCCTAAGATAGTCATGGTCCACAATCCATATCCATATGGTCTAGGCCAAGGTACCAAACCTCAACATCACTCCAACCATTCAAACCTCAACAACACTCCAACCAACGATCTCTCATTCCCCACATGCCTGTCCCACTCCAGGAGTGTACACCTTCACTATCATACAGTCCATCGGTTGCTACACTTCCCTTTCCTTGGGCTTCAACAACATGCCGGCTTAGGAATTCTCAGAGCACCATTTCTCCCAGAGTTCCAACTGCCCTCAGAGATTTCCAATCAACATCTTCTCGAGCTACTCTTTGTAATCAACATTCTAATTTTAATCAACATCATCTCATCTGCATCACCCACATGCAATTATCATGATAAAACATAAAAAAAATCATTTAGTAACTCCAACTTAGTTCAAAAAGGAATTCAACTTTTTCCCTAAAACATGAAATTCCATTTCATAATTCATCTTGACTGTTGTCATATTATGAATGCAGCCATCCTTGTGGTTTTCCACAAGCACCAAACTGCATACCATTTTCCTGTAATGCTTTCTCTTGCATACAACCAACAAGTTGTCAGTGTTTTCTGTACATCATATTTCAACATGTACAATACCTTATGAAATGATCTTAGAATTGCCTGCACCTAGAAATTTAATCAAAATTACCAAAAAACTTGACCAAATAGAATGACTCATCATTCTATGCATATGCATGTTCATAATTAATAACAATAAGTTTATTATTTCAATTTTCTGAACATAAAATTTTCTGTAGTCTCTATTCCTGTGACTACCTGGCTTGCAACTTTCCTATTGCAATGTTTAACAGTTCATGAAATGTTCTCAAATTCATGAGTTAGCAATATTTCATCCATTAGTATAATTATTTCCATGCAATAATATATATGCATGTACTTTCAAAACACATTTAGCAAAGTGCATTTAAGTATACAATTCTATCACTTACTATGCATGAGTGCAATTCTCAATGCATACTTATTCAGTGCACCTTGCATTGAATTACATAATGCTCTTTATCTCAGTCATGTATCTCACCATCCATGAGTTGTAATTCTNCTGCACCTAGAAATTTAATCAAAATTACCAAAAAACTTGACCAAATAGAATGACTCATCATTCTATGCATATGCATGTTCATAATTAATAACAATAAGTTTATTATTTCAATTTTCTGAACATAAAATTTTCTGTAGTCTCTATTCCTGTGACTACCTGGCTTGCAACTTTCCTATTGCAATGTTTAACAGTTCATGAAATGTTCTCAAATTCATGAGTTAGCAATATTTCATCCATTAGTATAATTATTTCCATGCAATAATATATATGCATGTACTTTCAAAACACATTTAGCAAAGTGCATTTAAGTATACAATTCTATCACTTACTATGCATGAGTGCAATTCTCAATGCATACTTATTCAGTGCACCTTGCATTGAATTACATAATGCTCTTTATCTCAGTCATGTATCTCACCATCCATGAGTTGTAATTCTAGCGAATGTGTTGACACATTCTCCACACACTTCCTATTGTCTTCCCAATTAATTGGATTCCTTCCTTTTCGACCCGAACACTACACCAAGAATACAATTCTATGGTATTTATTAGTTTTAGCAAAAATGTTGCACTCCTAGTTTTATTTAAAGGTAGGAAAATTTTAGTACCTGTGTGGCTCATAACCTTTCAATATCTGTACCTTGCCATATTCAACCATGCCCTGGTCACATACATGACTAGCTTACTGGCATTCATTCTTATAACAAGTTCTTATCTTTTAATTTTATTTGGTCATTGCCCCATAAGAAAATTAACATGACATTCTAGTATGTCAGTGTGTGCATTCAGAAGCTAAAAAGATTTGAATTAATACAGGCCTCCAACCTTTACCACATCCAATGGTATGCATTCAATAATATAACCCTGTGATTTTATAAAATAACTCTGGTTGAGGAAATTCTTACCTAAATTTCCTTTCAACAATTATGCAAAAAGAGTAATAAAAACTCAGACACATGAGGTTCCATAGTAAGTGTCAACCATCGAATGATGAGTAGAAGTGGATGGTTTATCCGCCCTACGTCACGAGTTCGGTAATCTGGAACTCCAAGAGATTGTTGTGTGGTGCTTGTAAATATTCCGAAGTCGAAGGCTCGAGTAAGCACCTAGTGATATAGTGCTTGGTCACGAACCATGGTCGCGTGGGTTGGGAACAGAGAGAAAGGAAAAGGCTAATGAAAAATGGTTTTTTGAAGCGCACAGGAATAGCCTGCCGTTTTGTCAGGACCTACACACGGAAGGAAAGGAGAGCTATGTATAGTTGTTTTGGGTTCAATCACGAGCTCGAAGAGTCAATGCGACTCAGAATTTTGAAAGATCCTTTGACTGGGAGGTCAGCAAACCCCGCTGAGGTAGGAGCACTGCGTCGAAAGTGATCAGGGAAGAAATAGTCATGTACAGTGACTATAATGAGAGCACAAGAAGATTCAGGAATCTGGGAAGAATTGAAGACTTCTGGGTTCAGCAAGGAAAAGTTGCACATGGGAAAGAAGTTACTACAATTTCTGTGGCAGCAAGTATGTTATGGCTTGTTGGGTCAGCCAGAGGAAAGGTGGTGTACATGTTGAAATATGATGTACAGAAAATACTGACAATTTGTTGGCTATATGGAAGAGGAAGCATTACTAGAAAATAGTATGTAGTTCGGTGCCTATGGAAAACCACAATGATGGCTGCATTCATAATATGAAAACAACCAATATGAATTATGAAATGGAATTTCCTATTTTGGGGAAAAAGTTGAATTCCTTTTTGAACTAAGTTGGAGCTCTTAAATGAATTCTTTTATGTTTTCTCATGATAACTGCATGTGGTTGATGCATATGAGATGATGTTTATTAAAGTGAGAATGTTGATTACAAAAAGTAGCTTGAGAAGATGCTGATTGGAAATCTATGAGGGTAGTTGGAACTCCGGGAGCCACGGTGCTCTGAGACTTCCTTATCCGGCCTATTCCTGAAGCCCAAGGAAAGGGAGGTGTAGCAGTCGATGGACTGTGTGACAGTGAAGGTGTACACTCCTGGGGTGGGATAGGCATGTGGGGAATGAGAGACCGTTGGTTCGAGTGCTGCTGAGGTTTGAATGGTTGGAGTGTTTCTAAGTTTTGGTACCTTGGAGTAGACCATGTGGATATGGATTGTGGACCGTGGCTATCTTGGGAAGCCATTGCCCCATTGGAGTCATATCCTTGCTCAAGGGTGGAAGGTCTTCTCAAATCAAAAGATAAGTACAATTCTCTAGTTATTGTATGTTGTGTATGTTGTATATAGGTTATAATGTTATTAGAATTGTCTATATATATATATATATATTCTTGCATTACCTGCCTCCATGATTGTACATAATGTGTTTCATGCTTCATTTCTTAAAGAATATATACCTGATGCTAATAATGTAATCGATTGGAATGTGATTTAAGTGTTGCAAGAAGGCGTCTTGCAAGTGCATTCGGTGCTCATATCTGACCAGGAAAGGCAAGCAGCTCTAGAATCGAGCCATAGGTCTTGTTAAGGTCTAGTGGGCCTGGTACGGTTCCAAGGACGCGACATGAGAGCATGAAGATGCTATTCAGGCTTAATACCCGCATCTTTTTGAAGATTTTGAAAATCTTGTTGATGATATGTAAAGAGATGCACTGAGGACAGTGCAAAAATAAGGGGAGGGGATTGTAATATCCCCCGGTAGTGCCCCAATTATATTATGAATTGTAATCATGTTTATGAATTGTAATCATGTTTTGTAGGCTGGTGAGTCGAGTATTGATAAGTTGGTGGGCTTATGTGTTTATTAGGTCGGAGAGCCTAAGTGTTAATGCCAGGAGCCTGATTTTGTATATGTAATTATGCATATCATTAATATAATATATAAACATCACTGCGTGCCGACCGAGCATGAAGAAAGAGTGATGGGGGACTAAGCTTCCATATAATAGGTAAGGGAAAGGGGGCTAAAAGGTTGGAAGAGGGGCTAAGATTGAGGGCTTAAGTCCTTGAGATAATAATTTATTATTATTCCAAAGTAGTGTGAAAGGTATATTTTTATCCTAAGTTACTGGAAAAGGGAACGCATACTTGATGGAGTGCATGCAGCTTCATGGGCGACATGTGTCAGCCCAGGAACATGCAATTTAACCCAATAATTAATCTGTGATGGGGGTTCATCCTCCATTATTTCCTCCACTGTCTGAACCGTGTTACCTCTGCGTTTGATCTTTGCAAGCATACCCTCATGCAGCTCTAAAAATCCAAAATCCGTGAATCGTTCTGTGTCTTTGGAGGAACCCGACACCTGAGTAATCGCCTTAGCTATGTAGTGTTTTCGCATGGGTTGTTGCCACCTATGGTGCCATGCCCATATTTTGTTTCTAATTTCATACCTGTCTGAATCAGTGCTAAACCATTGTTATTTTTCTCACCTGGTTGGAGCTAAGTCGAGGAGTGTGCTGAAGAAGCAGGTTGTTAGGCCCGTGGTTGAAGAGGAAGGTTGTCAGGCCTATGAGAAGCTCTCTCCAGGTGAGAGAGTTTGTTGGGAAGTGGTTTTATCCCAGAGAGAGTCCAATACCATCTACGGAGATCTGAGAATTCTTTATACGACCTGTTGTCTAGACCCAGAGAGGGAGGTGAAGCACCGATGGATTGTGCTTGTGAAGGTGTATACTCCTGGGTGGAACATGCATGTGGGGAATGAGAGTCCGTGAGTAGTGGGCGTAAGAAGGCTCCTAGAGAGAACCCTTCCAGTTGTACTGTGCAGTTTTCCTGTAACCTTAGTCTAGTCTAGGATTCCCTTGCCTTGGGTGGAGCTTAGTCCCAGCTCAGGGGTGACCCACTGCTGACCGTGATAAGCAGCGTTGTCTAAGGTTGGGAGGTTTGTGGAAGGTATACCCGTAGTTGATGGAGTTACTACCGTTTCAAATATAAGTATCATTATGTGTTTTAATTTCAATTAAAATGCATGTCTGTGATGCTTGTAATATTATCATGTATTCCGTTGCAATGATATTTATGGTTAATTCTATTTAAGTTTGTATGATGGCAATAACTCTATGTTGAATGAGATAATTTGATTTAATATGCATGCTATATATATATGTGTGTGTGTGTGTGTGTGTGTGTGTGTGTGTGTGGTTGTATATATGTATGGGAATATTTTGCATAGTGGCGTTGCCCGACAGTGGGGTTGATGGCCGTGGATGTTACGATATGGTATCAAAGATTTAAAGGGATAATTGGTTGTGCTGGTAGCCTTTCTCGACCTGGTGGTGGCTGGGGACGTTACAATATGGTATCAGAGAAATTCACTCATAGCCGTTGATCGTGAAGGAGGACACGCGTCGGTAGATCGTAAACTTCGGGGGAAAGTGCTCCGAGCAAAAGAGAGCATAGAGGAGTTGAAACTCCTGAAGCCCGAAGAGCGAAAGTGTTGATTCATGATGAATTCATGTGGAGGTGACGTGGATACATGGGATGTGTGCCACGTGTTAGTGGGTTTGGAACCCATGGAATATTGAAATGGCATTTGGAACATGACGACTGTGACCCATCTGAATGGGCCACGTATCAGTCGCTTGTATTCTTCCATGTGGCATCCTGTATGAGCAGGGTTAGTGGGGCCCAAATTTATGTAACGTAGTTGAAGGTCGGAGGACCCACAGTGGCGTTGATCACGATAAATCAAGATCAACGGCTAAAAGGCATTGTGGGGACCGAAGTTGCACGAAAGCTAATTCTCCAAGGTGATCCCGCAATCCAAACCGCGGTTTCACTGAGGGGTTACGTGTCAGTGTTAGAAGAATTATAGGATGAAAGGAAAGTTGCTCCAAACCACCATTGCATGCCCCCTCAATTGGGAAAAATTTAAGTGATGTGACGTAATAACGTCACCTAAGGTGACATGGGAGTGTTCGAAGATTAATGGTTCGGGGTGTACGAATCTGAAATCTTCCGAAGTCCCGAAACTTAGACGCCTGAGGTTGCACAACGAGTGTCAACCATTGGATGCTGGGTAGATGTGGACCGTTGATCCACCCTACTACATGAGTTTGGTAACTCAAAACTCCGAGTGACTGTTGTGTTATGCTTAGAAATCTTCCGAAGCCAAAGGCTGAAGGCCTGAGTACAAGCTTATTGTTCTAGCTCTTGGTCACGACCCATGGTCGCGTGGGCTGGGAACTGAGAGAAGGAGGCTAGTGCCCAAAAACTTAGCAGATCAAGTCTCCAAAAGAAGAAATCTGTGGGGATTCTTGATTGAACGAGAATCACAGAGAATGAAAACTGAACGTTTTCTTGAATCAGATTTGTTTATGAATGATATGGGATTTGTTAAGGAATAATGGCCTAACAAATTCCGGTTGTATGCACATTGTGTTTGTAGAAGTTTAACGAGTGCTAGAACCGAATAGAGTTGACACTGAGTGCAAAGAAATGGAGGAGACACAGAATGCTTCCATTTCAGAGAATGAAGCTAAAGGGATGGATGTTCATTTGGGAGTTGAAGGGTCGAACTCCAATGGACATGGAGAAGAGATAGATAAGGAAGGGAATATGATGAAAATCATTGAAATATTACAGAAAGATGCCCAAATTCACCGAGCAGATAACATAAAGCTTATGAAAGATAAGGAAAAATAGGGAGAATTCAACTTAAAGTTGATGAAGAGTCTGGAGAGAATAAAAAAGAAGTTGGACAAGGAGAGAGACTCGAGAAAAATAGGGAGTCACCAAACTTCTAAGGGAAGAAGGTCAATGAGTGTTGGTAGACACCATCATCAATCCCAAGGTCGCTCCAAGAGGAGGGCACACAATAGTTCAATCCCATCTCCTACCAGAAAGCATAGGAGATCTGGAGTGGATGAACTGAAGGGCAAAATGAACAATATTAAGCCTCCTAAGTTTGATGGAGAACATAAGAAGGAGGAAGATGCCAAAACATGGTTGCTTGGAATGAGAAAATATTTCCAACTGCAGAATTATTCCTTTCATGCAGAAAGAAGAATTGTGATGTATCAACTGAAAGGAAAAGCATCCATGTGGTGGGATCAACTTGTGCAGGTGAAAGACATTAGAGAGAAAGAATTTGTAACATCCCCGGCCACCACCAGGCTGGGAAACACTACCAGCACAACCTTAACTTAACCCTTTAAAGCTTTGATACCATATTGTAACATCCCCGACCATCAACCCCACTACCGGACAACACTACTATGCGGAACATTCCCATATATATATATATAACATGCATATTAATTCAAATTAACTCATTCAACATAGAGTTATTGTCATCATACAGACTTAAATAGAATTAACCATAAATAACATTGCAACAGAATACATGATAATATTACAAGCATCATAGACATGCATTTTAATTGAAATTAAAACACATAATGATACTTATATTTGAAATTATAGTAACTCCACCAACTACGTGCATACCTTCCATGAACCTCCCAGCCTTAGACCACACTACTCATCACGCTCCGCAGTGGTTCACCCCTGAGTTAGGACTAAGCTCCACCCAAGGCAAGGGAATCCTAAACTAGGCTCATGTTACAGGAAAATTGCACAGTGCAACCAGAAGTATTCTCTCCAAGAGCCTTCTTACTCCCACTACTCACAGACTCTCATTCCCCACATGCCTGTTTCACCCGGGAGTATACACCATCACAAGCACATTCCATCGGTGCTTCACCTCCCTCTCTGGGTCTCAACAACATGCCAGATCAATAATTCTCAGAGCTCCGTAGTTGGTGTTGGACTCTCTCTGGGATAAAACCACTTCCCAACAGACTTTCTCACCTAGAGAGAGCTGCTCACAGGCCTGACAACCTGCCTATTCAACCACAAGTCTGACAACTCGCTTCTTCAGCATAGTCCTCGACTCAGCTCCACCCAGGTGAGGACAATAGAAACGATTTAACACTCATTCACACAGGGATGATAGTAGAAACAACAGATGGGTATGGCACTTCAGGTGGCAACAATCCACGCTAAAACACCACACAACTAAGGTGATTACTCAGGTGTCAGGTTCCTCCAAAGACACAGAATGGTTCACAGATTTTTGGTTTTCAGAGCTGCATGAGGGTATGCATGAAGAGATCATATGCAGAGGTAACACGGTTCAGACAACAAATGCAAGAATGGAGGACGAAGCCCCATCATGGCTCAATTCTTGGGTTAAACTTCATGTGCCTAGGCCAACACATGTCGCCCATGAAGCTGCATGCACTTCATCAAGTATGTGTTCCCTTTTCCAGGAACTTAGTATAAAAATATACCTTTCACACCACTTTGGAATAATAAAAAATTATTATTTAAAGGAATTAAGCCATCAAGATTAGACCCTCTTCCAACCTTTCAGCCTCCTTTCCCTTACCCATTCTGTGGAAGCTTAGTCCCCCATCACTCTTTCTTCATGGTCGGTTGGCACGGAGCCATGTTTATATATTATATTAATGATCTCCATAATTACATATACAAAATCAGGCTCCTGGCCTTAACACTTAGGCTTTCCGTCCTAATAAACACATAAGCCGACCAACTTATCAATACTCGGCTCACCAACCTACAAAACATCATTACAATTCATAAACATGATTACAATTCTTAATATAACTAGGGAACTACCGGGGGATATTACAATACCCTCCCCTTATTTTTGTACTGTCCTTAGTGCAATACTTTACAAAGAATCAAAAATATTTTCAAAATCTTCACTAAGATGCGGGTATTCTACCCACATAACATCTTCATGCTCCCATTTCGTGTCCTCGGGACCATACTAGGTCCATTGGACCTTTACAAGACCTATGGCTTGATTCTAGAGTTGCTTGCCTTTCCTGGTCAAATATGCGCATCGGATGCACTTGCAAGACGCCTTCTTTCTCCACCTGAATCACATTCCAATCGATTACATGATTAACATCATGTATATATTCTTTAAGCAATGAAATGTGAAATACATTATGTACAGTCATGGATGAAGGTTATGCAAGCATATATGCAATGCATATATATGTATATACAGACAATTCTAATAACATTATAACCTATATGCAACATACACAACATACAATAATTAGAGAATTGTACTTATCTTTTGATTTGAGAAGACCTTCCACCCCTGAGTAGGGCTATGACTCCATCGAGGCAATGGTTTCCCAAGATAACTACGATCCACAATCCATATCCACATGGTCTAGGCCAAGGTACCAAACCTCAGCAACACTCCAACCATTCAAACCTCAGCAACACTCCAACCAATGATATCTCATTACCCACATGCCTGTCCCACCAGAGGAGTGTCCACCTTCACTGTCACACAGTCCATCAGTTGCTACACCTCCCTTTAGTTGTGCTTCAACAACAGGCCGGATCAGGAAGTCTCAGAGCACCGTGGCTCTCGGAGTTCCAACTGCCCTCAGATATTTCCAATTAGCATCTTCTTGAGCTACTTTTTGTAATCAACATTCTAACTTTAATCAACATCATCTCATCTGCATCACTCACATAAAGTTATCATGAGAAAACATAAAATAATTCATTTAGGAACTCCAACTTAGTTCAAAAAGGAATTCAACTTTTTCACCAAAACAGGAAATTCCATTTCATAATTCATCTTGTATGTTATCATATTATGAATGCAGCCATCCTTGTGGTTTTTCGCAGGCACCAAACTGCATACCATTTTCCTGTAATGCTTCCTCTTGCATACAACCAACAAATTGTTAGTGTTTTCTGTACATCATATTTCAATATGTACAACACCTTGTGCAATGATCTTAGAATTGCCTACACCTAGCAATTCAATCACAATTACCAAACAACTTGACCAAATAGAATGACTCATCATTCTATGCATATGCATGTTCATAATTAATAACAATAAGTTTATTATTTCTATTTTCTGAACATAAATTTTTTTGTAGTCTCTATTCCTTTGACTACCTGGCTTGCAACTTTCATGTTGCAATGTTTAACAATTATTGAAATGTTCTCAACTTCATGAGTTAGCAACATTTCAACCATTAGTATAATTATTTCCATGCAATAATATATATTCATGTACTTACAAAATGCATTCAACAAAGTGCATTTAAGTATACAATTCTATCACTTACTATGCATGAGTGCAATTCTCAATGCATACTTATTTAGTGCACCTTGCATTGAATTACATAATTCTCTTTATCTCAGTCATGTATCTCACCATCCATGAGTTGGAATTATGGCTAATGTGTTGACACATTCTCCACACACTTCCTATTGTCTTCCCAATTAATTGGATGCCTTCATTTTTGACCTGAACACTACACCAAGAATATAATTCTGTGGTGTTCATTAGTGTTAGCAAAAAGGTTGCAGTCCTAGTTTTATTTAAAGGTAGGAAGATTTTAGTACTTGTGTTTCTCATAACCTTTCCATATCCATACCTTTCCATATCCAACCATGCCCTGGTCTCATACATGACTATCTTACTGGCATTCATTCTTATAACAAGTTCTTATCTTTTAATTTTCTTTGGTTATTACCCCATAACCAAATTAACATGTTATTATACTATGTTAGTGTGTGCATTCGGAAGCTAAAAAGCTTTGAATTAATATAGGCCTCCAGCCTTTACCACATCTAGTAGTATGCACTCAATAATATAACCCTGTGATTTTATAAAATAACTCTGGTTGAGGAAATTCTTACCTAAATTTCCTTTCAGCAATTATGCAAAAAGAGTAATAAAAACTCATACCTGCATGACTGCCATTAATAAATTTTATACTACATGAATTTATAATGGCAGTAAAAGCTTTCATGCTTCTTTTATCAAACTTATAACCAACACTTCAGCGCTCTGTTGCTTCACTCCTTATGCAAAAACATCACCAACAACACTTGTAAACATGCAATAATTATTTCCTCTGGCTGACCCAACAAGCCATAACACACTTGCTGCCACATAAATTCAACTTCTTTCCCATGTGCAACTTTTCCTTGCTGAACCTAGAAGTCTTCAATTCTTCTTGGATTCCTGAATCTTCTTGTGCTCTCATTGTAGTCACTATACATGACTATTTCTTCCTTGAGCACTTTCGACGCAGTGCCCCTACCTTAGCAGGGTCTGCCGACCTCTCGGTCAAAGGATCTTTCAAACTTCTGAGTCGCATTGACTCTTCGGGCTCGTGATTGAACCCAAAACAATTATACATGGGTCTCCTTTTCTTCTGTGTGCAGGTCCTGACAGACCCATGGGTTATTCTTGCGCACTTCCAAAACTCCAAGTTTCTGGCACTAGCCCCTTTTTCATTATCCCTTTCCTTCATAAGACCGTGGGATATGACCTCACGTAAGTGTGTGATTGCAGGCGTGGGCAAGAGGGGTTTTAGACCAGCACGCTTTTTGCCCTGCAATTCACCTCCAGCTACCACGTATCCTTTTTCTAAAACCGTGGTATAAATTGCGTCCCGCTCTCAGATTTTTAACATTCGATCAAGTTCTGGCCTCACAATCCATCTCGTCTGTCGATCTCCAATCCCATGGCGATGATCCACGATCAACGACTGCTATCTATCCTCCTTCCACACACGATCCCAGATCTATCTGATTTGTCGACACGTGGCTCCCTTCCAAGTGATATCTTTCTCTCTAATGTGTTGAACCTGCACAAGTTGATCCCACCACATGGATGCTTTTCCTTTTAGTTGATACATCACAATTCTTCCTTTTGCATGAGAGAAATAATTCTGCAGTTGGAAACATTTCCTCATGCCAAGCAACTATGTTTCAGCATCTTCATCCTTCTTATGTTCTCCATCAAACGTAGGATTCTCAATCTTGTTCATTTCGCCCTTCATTTCATCCACTCCATATCTCCTTTGTTTTCTGGTAGGAGATGGGCTTGAAATACTATGTGCCCTCCTCTTGGAGTGACCTTGGGAGTGATGATGGTGTCTACCAAGACTCCTTGATCTTATTCCCTCAGAAGTCTGGTGACTCCCTAACTGTACATAATGTGTTTCATATTTAATTGCTTAAAGATTATGTACTTGATTCAAATCATGTAATCGATTGGAATGTGATTCAGGTGGCGCAAGAAGGTGTCTTGCAAGTGCATCTGGTGTGCATATTTGACCAGCAAAGACAAAGAAGCTCTAGAATCAAGCCATAGATATTGTAAAGGTCCAATGGGCCTGGTATGGTCCTGAGGACGTGAAATGGGAGCATGAAGATGCTATGCGGGAAAAATACCCACATCTTTTTGAAGATTCTAAAAATCTTGTTGATGTTGTGTAAAGAGTTGCACTGAGGACAGTGCAAAAATAAGGGGAGGGGATTGTAATATCCCTCGATAGTGCCCCAATTATATTATGAATTGTAATCATGTTTTGTAGGATGGTGAGCCGAGTATGATAAGATGGTGGGATTATGTGTTTATTAGGCCGGAGAGCCTAAGTGTTAAAGGCCAAGAACCTATTTTTGTATATGTAATTATGCAGAACATTAATAAAGATTAAACATCATTGTGTGAAGACTGACCATGAAGAAAGAGTGATGGGGGAATAAGATTCCACAGAGCGGGTAAGGGAAAGGGTGCTGAAAGGTTGGAAAGAGGGGCTAATCTCAGGGGCTTAAGTCCTTGAGAATAATAATTTATTATTATTCCAAAGCTATGTGACAAACATGTTTTTTATCCTAAGCTCTGGGACAGGCAACGCATGCAGCTCCAATGTGTGCAAAAGGAAACTCATGTAGCTCCAGGAAGACAAGTGTCGACCTAGAAGTATGCAGTTAAAAGATGAAGCGTCAGTTGAGTTGGGAGTGTGTTTTCCAGTTTTCTCTATCCTCGGTCTGAGATCGTGAGACCTTTGTAATCGACCTCTGCTTAATTTTCTTATCACGCATTCCTAAAAATGAGAACCGTGAATCCAACCAATGTATTTTTGTGAATCCCATGGCCTATGTATTCGACCTTTGCAATATTCACACATGCACCTGAAAACCTGAAATCCATGAACCATTCTATGTCTTCGGAGGAACTAGACACCTGAGTAATCACCTTAGTTATACGGTGTTTTAGCATGGGTTGTTTCCGCCTATGCTGCCATGCCCATCTATTGTTGCACTGTCATCCCTCTATGAATGAGTGTTGAACCATTGTTGTTGTCCTCACCTGGCTGGAGCCGAGTTGAGGAATGTGTTGAAGAAGTGGTTTGTCAGGCCCGTGGTTGAAGAGGCAGGTTGTCAGGCCTGTGAGAATCTCTCTCTAGGTGAGAGAGTCTGCTAGAAAGTAGTTTTCTCCCAGAGATATTCCAGCACCAACTATGAAGCTCTGAGAATTCCTAATCCATCCTGTTGTCGAGACCTAGAGAGGGAGGTGAAGCACCGATGGAATGTTCTTGTGAAGGTGTATACTCTTGGGTGGAACATGAATGTGGGGAATGAGATTCCGTGAGTAGTGGGTGGAATAATGCTCCTGGAGAGAATCATTCGAGTTGCACTATGCGGTTTTCCTGTAACCTCAGTCTAGTCTAGGATTCCCTTGCCTTGGGTGGAGCATAGTGCCAGCTCAGGGGTGACCCACTGCTGAGCGTGATGAGCAACGTGGTCTAAGGTTAGGAGTTTCGTGGAAGTTCTGCATGTATTTGGTGGAGTTACTATAGTTTCAAAGATAAGTATCATTATGTGTTTTAATTTCAATTAAAATGCATGTATGTGATGCTTGTAATATTATCATGTATTCCGTTGCAATGATATTTATGGTTAATTCTATTTAATTCTGTATGATGGTAGTAAGTCTATGTTGAATGAGTTAATTTGATTTCATATGCATGTTATATATATATATATATATATATATATGGAAAGTTCCACGTATTACCATTGCCTGATAGTGGGGTTGATGGTCGGGGACGTTACAATATGGTATAAGATTGTGTTTGCAGAAGTTTAATGAGTGCCAGAACCGAATAGAGTTGAGACTGAGTGCAAAGAAATGGAGGAGACACATAATGCTTTCAGTTTAGAGAATGAAGCTAAAGGGATGGATGTTTATTTGGGGGTTGAAGGGTCGAACTCCAATGGACATGGATAAGAGATAGATAAGGAAGGGAATATGATGAAAATCATTGAAAGATTGCAGAAAGATGCCCAAACTCATCGAGAAGATATCAGAAATATCATGAAAGCTAAGGAACAACAAGGAGAATTCAACTTAAAGTTGATGAAGAGTCTAGAGAGAATAGAAAATAAGTTGGATAAGGAGAGAGACTTGACAAAAATAGGGAGTCAATAGACTTCTAAGGGAAGAATATCAAGGAGTGTTGGTAGACACCATCATCACTCCCAAGGTCGCTCCAAGAGGAGGGCACACAGTAGTTCAAGCCCATCTCCTACCAGAAAGCACAAGAGATCTGGAGTGGATGAACTGAAGGGATAAATGGACAAGATAAACCCTCCTACATCTGATGGAGAACATAATAAGGAGGAAGATGTCGAAATATGGTTGCTTGGCATGAGGAAATATTTCTGACTGCAGAATTATTTCTCTCATGCAGAAGGAATAATTGCGATGTATCAACTGAAAGTAAAAACATCCATGTGTTGGGATCAACTTGTGCAAGTGTAGCACATTAGAGAGATAGATATCACTTGGAAGGAATTCAAGAGCCATTTCGAGAATAAATACATGACTAAAAGATACTACGATAGAAAGATGAAATATTTCTTTGAACTCAAGCTGGGTAGCATGCCCATTGATGAGTATGAATGTAGGTTTTTGGAATTACTGAAGTATGTTCTGTTCATCAAGGATGAGACTGTCAATATTCAATGGTATCTGAGTGGACTTCCACCTTCCATCGGTGACAAGATTCAGTATGATGATCCTAAGACTATGGAAGAAACTATAAGAAGAGAGAAATGCTTATATGAGCTGCAAAGAGAAAAGCCTACTTTTCAGAAGGCTTGGGATGACCAAAAGAAGTTTAAGAAAGAGCAGAGGTAGAAGGGAAACAAACCTTCCTTTTTCAGAAACATTCATCAAGGACAACCATCGTTTAGAGATCCTAGAATGGTTGACGCAGGGGAACAAAGGCCAAGGCAGACGCCCATTCAGTGTTGGGGATGTCAGGGAAACCACAAGTATAGAGATTGTCCCCATAAAAATGGAAAAGTGAGAGCTGTCCATAATGTTCAGCAAGATGAAATAGTGGAATACATGGGCAGTAGAATACCCAGGATCTGCGCAGCCCTGGACAACAAGCAAAATGAATATCGGTCGCACATGATTGAAGTGGAAGGTATGATCAACAACCATGCCTTTACTATTTTAATTGATTCATGGTCTAGCCATAGTTATATATATCCTAGAGTGGTGGAAAGTTTTCAATTGTCAAGAAGCAAACATGAAAAGTCTTGGTTAGTGCAACTGGCTATAGGAACCAAGAGGAAAGTCACTGAGTTAGTTAAGTCTTGTCTAGTTAACATGAATGGACTGAGCAAAAAGGATGAATTGAACATTCTTCCTTTAGGTTCTTATGACTGTCTAATTGGGATGGACTAGTTGGACCAGCACCATGCCATCTTGGATGATCGTAACAAGGCATTCACTTGCTTGGATGAGGAAGGAAATCAAAAAACAGTCCAAGGAATTCTCAGAGTTGTTGCTATCAGAGAAATCTCAGCAATGCAACTGAAGAAATGCTATAGAAAAGGCTGTCAATTATTTATAGCCCATGTGGAGGAAGCATCTAAGGATGAGGTCTCAAATGTTGGAGATCATGCGGTACTAAAGGAGTTTGAAGATTTATTTCAGGAGGTACTCGGACTGCCCCTGAAGAGAGATATTGAATTCTCTATAAAATTGATGCCTGGAGTAGCTCTAGTGTTGAAAGATCCTTACATAATGAGTACGTCGGAGCTGAAAGAACTGGAATTGCAGCTTGAAGAGATTTTGAAGAAGGGGTATATATTCCCAAGTGTATCACCTTGGGGTTCATCGGTCCTATTCGTGAAGAAGAAGGACGGGACCCTGAGATTGTGTATATATATCAGATAATTGAACAAAGTAACTTTGAAGAAAAAATATCCTCTACCAAGGATTCATGACCTCTTCGATTAGTTGAAGTATGTGTAGATATTTTTGAAGATAGATATCAGGTCAGGATATCACCAGGTAGGGATAAAGGATGAAGACATCAACAAGACCACCTTTAGAACAAGGTATGGTCATTACGAGTTCACAATGGTGCCGTTTGGGCTGTGGAACGCACCTATTGTTTTTATGTGCATGATGAATGGTGTATTTAGGAACTATCTAAACAAGTTTGTCATAGTCTTCATGGATGACATTCTTGTGTATTGCAAGTCGAAGGAAGAGCATGAACAACATCTGAGGATGGTGTTGTAGGTGCTAATAGAGAACCAACTGTATGCCAAGTTGAGCAAGTGCTTTTTTTATCAAGAGCAGATCCATTACTTGGGGCATATTATTTCGAAGGATGGGATAGTTGTAGATCCTGAGAATATTGAGGCCATCAGAGAATGGTTAGTGCCAAAGAATGTGACATAAGTCATATCCTTTATGGGTGTAGCTAGTTATTATAGAAGGTTTATCGTAGGGTTCTCAAGGATACATCACCCTATCACTTCCTTGCAAAGGAAGGAGAAGAAGTTTTAGTGGACATAAGAATGTGAGACAATCTTCCAACAATTGAAGCAACTGTTAACCAGTGCTCCAATCCTGAGGATTGCATATCCGAATGAAGACTTTGTAGTGTGTATAGATGCATGCAAAGAAGGACTAGGAGGAGTCCTCAATCAGAGTGGATTCATAATTTGTTATGAATCCAGAAAGTTGAAAGAGCACAAATGGAACTATGCAACTCATCATTTGGAGTTGGAAGCCATAGTAAATGCTCTAAAGAAATGGAGGCATTACCTCATGGGAAGGAGGTTCGAACTGAGAATAGACCACAATGATCTGAAATATTTGTTTGATCAGACAACCTTGAATGCTAGGCAGAGTAGGTGGTTGGAGTTTCTTTGTGAATA
>SNQJ01S0015405.1:42203-74662 GCA_010110895.2 Picea sitchensis | reverse complement strand
CGATGTTGAACTTTAAACCATTTAAATACCTTGCAACATTTTTCATATCTTATTCTATGTGACCTAACCTTATAGTTAACTTGTAAAATTCCTTTGTATAAGATTTCACATTTGTTTCTTTCTATCTCAAATTCTCAAGTGTTGTCAACAACTGTGTGTAGTAATACTTTGTCATGAATTAGGATTTTAAGTTAGTTACCATTCTTTGCCATGTTGTGATCTTTTGTTTCCCTATCTTTCTTATATCATCCTAAACACTATCCCACCATAATGAGACATGTCCTCTACAATATTGATGATACAATATATTATGCAGAACAAAAACATCTAGCAGGAAATGACAAAATAATAATGAAATTAAAAAATAATATCATAAAAAACCAGAATAACACCGGAATAATCACCACGAAGAGAACATTTATTATGATAGAAATGTTCACTTGCCTCTTCGAGGGGGAAACCTCAAGCAGAGTAGAGCTCTATTACAATAATCTTACACAAAAAATATCCAATACCTCCTACACTTATTTCTACTATTTACACCTTCTAAGGAAACTTATAGAGGAAGATATTTATAGAAGTGGAAGCTTCTATTAGGTCTTCTTATGATCTAGTTGGATATTGGTGGCCACCCCCCTATTCCAACTAGCTCCTCTTGTCAATTTCAATTTCAACACATTCTTCTATATTTCTTTGTAACTGTGGGTTGTACACTTTCAAGGTTGTCTGAATCCCTACACATATTCCAGGTTGATACTAGTGGGCTCCCACCTAATCCAATTGGATTATTTTGTATGTTTTCATGTCAACACATCTTGTTGTACTTCTAGGGTCATTTGGGGGCCCTAAGTATTTTTTTTTGGCTCGCCATAGTCAAAATGTAGTTAGAGTTAGAGTTTGATGGCGTAATGCGTAGTTCTCAAAAATACCTTTCCAACAAGCTATTACGTGCCTAAAATGGAGATCGTATGAAAAAGTTACGACACTAGGAAGTTAATGTACTAACTTACCCAAATGGGGCCTACGTGACTTTTGGAGTTTCATATCCTAGGGTTAGGTTTTTGGATGTCTAGGGTTTTGGCATTCATGTTTATAATAAAAAGGAATTCAGAGCCTCATTGTAATTATCTTCTGGTGAATGAGCATAGTCGTCACATCTCTTCTCAGAGATAAAGCTGACACCATTCTAGTGACTCTTGCACTCTGTATTTTTACAATCTCTTTTCAATTATTTCATTAAAATAAATCAAGTATTGTTGTATTTATTTGTTTCTGGTAATTTTCATGAGTACTTCATTATAATTACTCTACTTTCATTTGATTCCAAAAATAATCCGGATCAGTGGCATCAAAGCATGTTGCTCTTGATCATTTTTTCTGCGCATGTCCTCGACAGGTTCTGAGTATAGCCTATTGGGTCTCGATATTGTCTCTCTTGAGGAAAATCGCTCTCACACACCCAAGAAACCCTCGATGGCGGAAGAAAATAAAAAGGATGAGGCAGAGAATTCTATTAACATGTTGCTTGATAAATATCTCAGGCGACAAAGGGGTGAAATGATGGAGAATATTGTACACATCCTTCAATGCCTGTTGATAGCAACATGAACATCTTCCTGAAGGGACCATTTTGGAGGAACCTCTCCCTTCAAGGTACTATTTAATTTTGATATTCCCATATTTGAAGGTCATATAGATGTAGATTCCCCAGAAAAATGGTTAAATCTATTAGAAGGTTATTTCTCTGTTCAAAATTTTTCTGACAGGGAAAATATTACCTTCACACTCCTCAAGCCTCTCCCCCATGTCAAACATTTGTGGGAAAATTGTTGGGAGAAGAATTCCACAGAGGAATCTGGAATATATGGGATTGAGCCCACTTGGTATTTTTTGTGTGGATGTGGTCAAAGAACAATACTATATTCTTAATAACTATGAAGACCAATACATGAGATGGACCATACTGCGTCAAGAGAAGAGCCAAGCAGTGCTAGAGTTCACAAATACTTTCCATACCTTTCACACCAAACTGGGTATCAAAGACTCCGAGTGACATCTGGTTCTGAAATACCATGGGGCTCTACATAGGTACATCCAAACCGAAATGGATTTCCTAAACATCTCATCATTGGGAGCTTCCTATTGATATGCTGTCAAAATTGAGAAGAAATTTAGGCACCAGAAGAAATGGGAATTTGGGTCTACAAATATGCAACAAACAAAACACGGTAAAGATGTCCCTAACCAACAACCTCCAAACAACTAGTCCAAGACAGAAGACAATAAGGGTAAAGTAAATACGAAGAATGACACTGGGAAGTGGTGTGACTTCCAAAAAATCCCCTGGCACAACACCGATGAATGTCGCTCAAACTAGTCATTGGTGGACATGCTAAAAGACATGGAGCGAAACCTTGATTCATAATCTGATCCAAAAAATATTGAAAATAGACAGATCATCAACGCAAAGCCCATTGATATTGTCACAACCAAAACAATTCATCTAGAAGAACCAGTAGATCCTGAAGAGGGGGAGTGCCTCTTCCATTCACAGATGTGGGTGAAGGGGATGCCATTGCATTTCATTTTTGATAACAGAATCCAGAAGATCATCATATCTACTAAGGTATTCAAATAGTTGGGGTTGTCGACAACACCACATCCGCAGTCATAAAACATCGGGTGGCTTCACCAGGGACAAGATCTTTGCATCAACCAATAGTGTTTCCTTTCCTATGGCATCCATCCCTCAAGGATGAGATAGTGTTTGATGTTTCCCCTCTTGATGTTTGTGATGTTGTTTTAGGCCAACCATATATGTGGAAACGTCATGTTTTCTATGAGTCTAGACCCCATAGCTTCATTATTACTCTAGGAGGTCAACTCTATAGGATACCATAGGTACTTTCGACTAATGCTCCACCAAAATAATGCTGCAAGGTAATCTCTCATACTGCAAAATTCATCCTCTTCACAGTCCGTTCAAAGGATGAACAAAAGACGACTATGACTATTGCATCCTCAACACCTTCTATCCAGCAAAAATGGATTTTCGAAGAGAAAGAAGATATTGTTTATTCACGTAGAATGGTGCCTAGACAACGCCCCATCAAACCTAGAGACAATAGGTTGGTAGAACAGATTCAACCCCTCCAGCAATAGGTTTTTGATAGTCTTCCACAAGCCAAGAAGCACAACTTCTCCAAAAAGTCATGCATCTCACCAAGCTTCATATTCAGAGAATTTTTTCCCCTCTTCCCTGGGCACTTAGCGCAATGGAGGCCATTGCTTACTAAGGGGGGAAGATTGATCCAGGTGGATATTGGTGGCCACCCACCTGTTCCAAATGGCTCCTCTTGTTAGTTTTTAGTTCAACATGTTCTTCTGTACTTCTTTGTAATTGTGGGTTATACACTTTCGGGGATTTATGAATCCCTACACATCTTCTAGGTGGATACTGGTGGAACCCCACCTAATCCAACTAGATTATTTTGTATTTTTTCATGTCAGCACATCTTGTTGTACTTCTAGGGCTATTTTGGGGCCCTAAACAATGTTTTTTTGACTTGCCACAGTCAAATTGCAGTTGAAGTGAGAATTTGGGAGCGTAATGCGTAGTTCTCAAAAATACCTTTCCAACGGGCTATTACGCACCTAAAATGGAGATCTTATGCGAAATTTACGACCCCAAGAAGTTAATGTACTAACTTACCCAAACAAGGCCCACATGAATTTTGGTGTTTCATCTCCTAAGGTTAAGTTTTTGGATGTCTATGGTTTTGGCATTGATGTTTATCATAAAAAGACCTTAAGAGACTCATTGTAATGATCTTCTGGCGAATGAGCATAGCTATCACGTCTATTCTCAGAGATAAAGCTACCACCATTCTAGTGAGTCTTGCACTCTATATTTTTACAGTCTCTTTACAATTATTTCATTAATAGAAATAAAGTATTGTTGTATTTCTCTATTTCTGTAAATTTTCATGAGTACTTCATTATAATTACTCTTCTTTCATTTCATTCCAAAAATAATCCAGATCATCTTACATTGAATTATTATTCTTTATTTATTAGGCTTTACTAACTAATATCAACCTTTATTAAATAGAAAAAATATACTACTAATCAATGACCCATGGAGAGGGGTTAGGATCAGATCCTAACATTCCCTCCCCCTTCAAAAGCAACCTTTTCCTCAAGGCTACAAGTACAAAAAATGTTGAAGTATGGTCACAGGTTCGCAGGTCGCCTCTTCTAGTGTTGTGTCCTTCCACTTGATCAATACTTCCTTGATAGTGTGGCCACAGAGATGAAGTTCATGGTTATTGAGTACTACTTCTGGTTGGAGCCACAAAGAACCTTCTTCATCTAATTCCAGAAGGATGGTTTGGACTCTACAATTCTATCCCACCACTTTCTTCAGACAGGAAACATGGAACACCAGATGGATTTTGTAAGTAGCAAGAAGGGCTAATTTGTAAGCCATAGAACCAATACGCTTGATGATTTGGTAGGGTCCATAAAACTTAGGTGCCAATTTGTGATGTCCCTGAGCTTTGAGGGATGTTTTCTTGTAAGGTTAGAGGCTGAGAAACACCTGGTCACCTTCTTGAAAAACCCTTTCTGAATGATGTTGGTTTTCCTATTGCCTCATGCGATTTTGGTCCATGTGGAGGTTATCCTTCAGAGCTGCTAGAGTGGTTGTACAACCTTGTAACATTGTATCAATATATTGGAGCTTGGATGTGCTAGGAAGATATGTAATGACTATCAGTGTATTTTGGCCATACATCACTTCATATGGGGTCATTTTAGTGATCATATGATAGGAAGTATTGTACCACCATTCTTCCAAGGGAAGCCACTGCACCCACTGGTGTTGTTTGTCTGAAGAAGTTCAATGCAAGTAGGTTTCCAAAAATTTGTTGACTAATTTAGTTTGGCCATCAGACTGGGGGTGATAATTTGTGCTCATGTTTAGTTGGGTTCCCTACAATTTAAAGAGCTCTTTCCAAAATTTGCTGGTGAACGTTGGGTCATGATTAGAGACAGTAGAGGTTGGCATGTCATGTAGCTTGAAAATATGATCAAGGAAGACTTGTGCTATGTGTGTCAATGTCAAAGCGTGAGGTAAGGGAAAAAATGAGCATACTTGGAGAGGAGATCAACCACCACCATGATGACAGACTTGTTCCCGGCTTTAAGAGGGCCTACTATAAAATCCATGGAGATTTATGCCCACAAATAAGATATAATGGGTAAGGGTTGTAGGATGCCTGGATACTTGACCGTTTCACCTTTATTACATTGGAACACCTCACATTCTGTGAAAAATTGAAGTATATCCTTCTTCATGCCTCCCAAAAAAAGAACAACAAGCATGAGCATATGTCTTTTAGAATCTCGAATGACATACTATAGTTGAGGAGTGAAAATCATTTAAGAGCCCAAGATTGATTGCTAAGGAGGGTTAGAGAACCAGACGATCCTTATATTAGAGGATATTATCTTTCCAAGTGTAGCCAGTGGGAGAATTAGGGTCCTCCTGAAGACATTGAATTAATTTGGAGTTAGTCTGGTGCATTATCCACTCTTGGTGCACTTATCGATAAGGATAAAGAAAAGAGGGAGTTGTCCTCCTCATGTTGTCTTAACAATGCATATGCTACTATGTTATTTTTTCCCTTTCTATATATGATTTCATAATCATAACCCAAGATTTTTGTCAACCACTTATTTTGTTATGGGGATGATAGCTGTTGCTCCAAAAAATATTTCAGGCTATGGTGATCTATTTTAATCTGAAAATGCCATCCCAAGAGATATGGTCACCAGGTGTGTACTGCATGGAGAATGGCCATCGTTTATTTTTCATACGTAAATCGGCCCAAATTGTGACCACTCAACGCTTGGATACTAAATGCCAAGGGTCGACCATATTGGGTGAACACTTCATCTATACCCATGCCAGAAGAATTTGATTCCACCACAAAGGTTTTGTTGAAGTCATGAGCTGCTAGGATAGGGGTAGTGCACATGTCCCTCTTTAACTCCGTGAAGGCTTTCTCAATAGAAGGTGTCCAATGAAATTCATTCTTCTTAAGGAGTTCAGTCAAGGGCTTAGAAATTTTGTCATAATGGTTGACAAATTTCTTGTAATAGCTAGTGAGACCAAGAAAACCCCTTAGGTTCTTTAATGTCATTTGGTGCGACCATTCTTGCATAGATTGTATATTTTTGAGGTCCACTTTTACCGCATCTCTACTGACAATGTGCCCCAAGTATTCCACTTCGTTGGCGCCAAATGAACATTTGGTATTTTTGACAAATAATTTGTTTTCCTGTAGCAAGTGAAGGACTTTGTCCACATGAAAAAGATGGTTATCCAAGGTGTGACTATAAATGAGGATTTCATCAAAGAAAACCAAGAAAAAAATATGAAGGTAAGGTTTCAATAGCTTATTCATGATACTTTGCAATGTGGATGGAGCATTGCAAAGGCCAAAATGTGTGACCAAGAATTCAAAATGTCCCTCATGATTTCTGAAAGAAGTCTTTGGAATATCTGCCTCCTTCATCTTGATTTGGCGATAACCAGAGATGTAATATCCCCAAAAATAAATTATTATTAAAGTCTTTATGCACTTAGGAATTTATTTCCATTTTTGGAAAATTCATATTTAGAAAATTATTGCCATTTATGGCAATTCCGAATTTGAAATTTGATTAATTGTAATTAATTATTGTGACTGCTGGGAAAAGATTTGATTTTCCCAACCAATGTTTTGACTATGAAACTTGTAAAAGACAAATATTTTTATATTTATTGCTGAAGGAAAAATGGAACAGCTAGGTTGAAATTCGTTGACCATGAATCCATGAGTGGGGAGTAGGATTGAACTACCTTAGGGATGAATTTTACAAGTGGGAAATGAGGAATTTGGCCATTGGCAGCCCCTGAAAATCAGATATTTGTAAAACTATGAAAATTCCCAAAGGGGAAGAAGACCTAGGCATTAGGACATTGATTAGTATGCTGGGGTTGGGATATCAATTGTTGTTATGAGCACTGTTCTGAGTGTGAGGCAAGGAGAATTTCTGATCTGGAAGTGGACTATAGCGAAAGAGGAAAATTGGAGTTCACTCTCATGGATTCGTGGTCAAGCCAGGGGGTGAACAGAGAAAATAGTTTGGTTGTTCTGTTATACATTTGGGTGGAACTTGGTTGTTCCATTTGTTGTCCCAGAACTTTGTTCAGATATGTACATCTACTTATTCCTTGTTGAATTGTCTTATTGATGTATATCGGGTAAAATGAAATGAATTGTAGAATAAATCCTTACAGTTTGATTTTATTTATTGAGTAAAGTTAAGAAAGCTATGGTGGGTGTTAGCTGTTAATAAAGTTCAGTTATGTAGATATATGTATACATAGGATATGCAAACAAGCTAAATGAAATAGAATGATTGCTTGGGAATTATGACCATTACCATCTATTCTTACATATATATAAGTATAGGCATTTAACTTGAGGAATCTGGCCTGTTGTAAAAGCCAAATGAAATTATGGAAAAAACAAAGACAAGATATACATATATATACTTATAGATGTTGTTGCATGCTTATTACACAGAGTTGTATAAAAATATTTAATGTATTCACATACAGAAGGAATTGTATCAACTTCTTGAGTTACATGAGATCCAAGTATTTTTTGTTAAGAAGTCTATATAAAGGACATAGAAAATTATAGTCCATTTTTATTACAACAAACTCAGAAGACAAATTTTCGGTATATGTAATACATGCCATCATAACTGTTTGAATCGAAAGTCATATTTTATTTCAGGGTTTTCTTCCCTGTTCAAATATGTTCATTCCATGATGGATTTAAAATACAAGTAACCAGGTTATCTATGGAATACTGGTACAAAAGGTATCATAATAATAGTACCCTAAGGTGGGACTCTGTACCACTATAAACAAAACCTAGAAACTTAGTTTTAAACGCCAAGAGTCAGAACTCAAATACCTTTCGAGGGAGGTGAACTCATGAATCCATTTGATCTGAGTGTTTTAAGTCCTGCAAAAGGAGAAAATTGAAAATTAGTAAAACAATGTTAAGGAATAATCAACCATAATAAATTTTAGAGATTCAATTACATTAACAATACTTAGCTTGATATTTTTGGCGCAAGTGCTTTCCCATCGACATCGCTGAGCAAACTGTCCACAGTTCTGAGGGGAGGAGTGGACCCAAAAAGGTCTGATGGGTACCCTCACAAGTAAAAAGGGGTCCCATCATTAGTTTGGTAATCGAAAACCTTAAATCAAATAATTCTGGAATGTAAATAAGCAAGAAAACAATGATAAACATTTAATACTTTGATAACCCGATTAATTCACACAGAACCATGCATGTTGCACAGAGGCGTTTATTTCCCTTTTGATATTACTTGTGATATTCTATTTACGCTGAAGGAAATGTAATAGATAAATTTTCAAACAAGTAAGTACAAAAACAAATAACTTATAAGTAATTACTTGAATCAAGTTTAGATTCTGAATCATTTACACATAGTGGCATCGTATGGCTATATTGATCCCTCTACAAAGTATGAGTAGCATATTTAGACTTAGAGTAACAAACCTGTTACAAAAATAACTCGACACAGTAATGAAAAAGTCTCACAATAATCCACAGGACATAGTTTGTGATTATACATTGGATAATCCAAGGGTAATGATTTTCACAGTAACTCTTTATGAACCAAGGAAAAACTCTTCCCTTAATAAAACAATGATATTAATGTAGTCATGGATTCTTTTGAATCTTAATGAGATCCAAAATGTATATTCTCAGAATCCAGAAACATAGTTCGAAATTTGGACGGAGTTGCAAAACTAGGTTTACCTACGAAAACCACTATTGTAAACATCCAAATGAATGAAAGTCATAACATCCTATTGCAAGAAAATACTCTTTTTCGAATAGAATGAAAATCACTTCTTTAATATAGAGGACGGTTCTCAAGTAGAAAATATTGAGGTATACCATGAAGGGTATTCCCTTATGTTTTCTATCACATAGTAGAAGTCCAGATTTAACATTGAAATACAGATTTAAGAGAACCCACAATTTCTTACCGATAGGAAGGTATCAAATCTTTAAAGTTATGGAAATAACAAAGCTAGGGTTATAACCTCTACCGAGTAGAATAGAGATTCAACCACATAGTGTGAGACTTTGAAAATACAGTAAGTTCATCTGTCTTTTTAGGAAAACTAAACTCTCATGCCATCGGCTTTCCCATTCTCTGTTGGGTTATTAACACAGACTAGAATTTCCTACAAAGTTTCATAGAGATATAATTTTATATCGTAGGTTATAAGGAATCGGGAGCCAATATAGGGAATAAAAGGGAGCAACGACACAACCCTAAGCATGAAATATCACTTAACAAATCATTAAAAATCTAGTGCATGACCAAGAAAGTTGGTAAGAGCAAGAAGAAATATAAATGGTGAATGGTGCACACTATACTAATATAGAATCACAGAGAGCCCAGAGTAAAATGACAGAAGGTTGTTTACCTAGTATAGAGTAGCATCCAACCAGTAGTCACCCTATCCTTTTTTTCCTGCCAAGTCGATTCCAACTACCAGATTTGGGCCAGCCGCGATCACCGAGTCGAACATCACAGGGTAGCACTGGAGCGGTTTCGCAAAAGACACAGAGAAAAATGAGGATGAAAAAATAACCCTAGATAACCTTCTCTAAGAAGAGTAATAATGGTAGTTATAAATATTGTACCTTACCATGTGACAGGAGGGAGGTGGCATGTTTGGCATTGGACACTGTGGTCGAGCGACAACCCTCGGGAGGTACCCCTGCAGGTCACCATTAATAAACTAGATAGAGGTTTTAATTCGGTGTCTTAGAAATCCCCCTTTTGACTTCATACCAAGTTATTGCAAGGTGAGGACAACTCAGTTAAGGCACAACTATACTTAGTTGTCACACCCAGTCTCTCGTTCAGTTAAGGTTTGACCATCTAGTTTGTTAGTGTTAACAAATTCAAGAGGAATGACTGTTATCATTGGTCCCCTTCAACGATAACCAACCGTCAACCATATGCAATACTGTGTTAATAGTGGTCGGAATTATAGCCAAAAACTTTCTCACAAAATTCTATTACTTAGATAGTTAAAACAAAATGTAAAGCCACCATTATATTAAGCCATGTGATATTTTTTGATAAAGGTGTATGCATTGTTGGAACTCGAATTCATGTAGATCCTTTATGATATAAGCAACGTTTATGCCTATAAATTGGTTGTATTGATAGTGGGGTTTAACAATATAAAACATCAATGTTTATTCTTAGAGATGGGTGGAATTTTAGTAAGGCTTTAACAACTATAAACGTAATTCTATGCATGAAGAGGGTTTCAATTTTAGTAAGGCTTGAACAAATATAAACGTTAATGTTTATGCGTGGAGACAATTGTGATTCTAGAGAAGTTTACTAGTGTAAACGTTAATCCTTTATACTCATATCAACAAATAGAAATGTTAGTAACTGAGAGACTACACTATAGAGAAGCTACCCCTCGACCATTATATGTGTGATTATTGTGCACCATGAAATAACTCAGAGATAAAATCTTTTATAATGGAAATTAGTTGTATCAATAAAGTTGTGAACATAAACCTTGCAAAAGTTAATAGTGACAACAACTACCTACTTATAAAAACTTTATGTCTTTCGAAATAAGTTGTTCGAAGAGAAAGGAGATTTAATGTCCCTAAGATTTTTTTTTTATTTGGTAAATTTGGGGAACATTACATATGGTACAAGAGCAAAGGTTACAACACTTGGACCTTAAAACAGGGCCAAAAATTTTTTTTAGTACATTGTTGATTAACAAAAAAATAACAAAAATGCTTATTGTTACAAGCAAAAAAAAATATTTCTGTTGTGATAATGGCAACACAGAATGAAGAGGAGATCAGATTTGAGGAGAATCCCGAGCAAGGACATCCTAAAGAAACTAGGCAAAACAATGAAGGAAGTTCAATTACACAGGTTCTGGAAACAATGAGGAATCTTATCGTGGAACTGCAAGTTTTCAAGACAGATAATGAGAGGCTGAAAAAAGGCACACGAAGGCCAACATGAAATAAATAAAGTATTGTTGTGTAGCATAGTAACAAAAAAGATCCCAAAAGACAATGACAAGGAAGAAGAGGTCAGCAAAAGAGCCTCCAAATTCTATGGTCCTGAAGCAGAAAATGAGAACAATTCTTCCGAAGGCACACCATTAGCAGAAAGTAAAACAACCACTAGAAGGAAGAGGAAACAGGTGGACCACCTAGAAGGGGAATTTAAGAAAATCAAACCGTCCACCTTTGACAGAGAATCAAGGACAGGGGAGGAGGTTGAAGCATGGTTACTATACATACCAGATTATTTCCATATTTACAATTATTCCAGCAACATGAAGGTCATAATGGCCATCTATAACCTGAAAGGAAAGGCAAGTATATGGTGGCAAGACCTGAAGTTGGCCAAGGGATTAAAAGTAAAATAGATGGAATGGTCAAATTTCAAGAAATAATTTAAGAAACAATATTTATCAGAATTTTATTATGAGAGAAAGACCAAAGAATTTTATGAGCTAAGACTCGGTCAAATGAATATGGATGACCTAATAAACAAATTCCTTGAATTATTAAGATTTGTGCCTTATATCAGGGAAGACAAAGTAAAAATCTAGCGATTCATAAGCTTCTTACCACAGTACTATAAGGAAATAATCGTGTTTGACAACCCTAAGAAATTAAGAAAAGTTTTTAGAAAGGCCCAAATGTGTTAGGATCAATAAAAACAATGGTTTGAACTTCCCAAGGCTTGGAAAGACAAGAAACATGACAGAATGTGTTGGATCATGTTGTCATTGATGCCAATGGTTAGATTGATTGACGTCATTAATTGATGTCAAGTGATTGACTGATGTCAAGTAATTGATTGATGTAAATGTATTGATTGATAGGCTTTATGTATATGTATTGTTCTTGATGAAAATGATAGATTTCAAGTGGAAACCAATCGACGAATATGGATCAATAAGTTATCATTGACATGATGCATAGATGAAGATGGATCAATGAATTATCATCGATACATGATGCATAGTTGAATAAAAGTGAATCATTATATGATGTATATGATGCAATGCAAAGATGAATCATTATAGTCTTATCATGGTTGATAAAGTGTACAAATGGATGAACTCCAAAGTGGTCCCCTTATGGTGAAATCCCTCACAGGAAGATGCTTTGCGGATTGAGTTATCCTAGAAGAATGGTTGAAGGAACCATGCTTGTATGTGGAATAATGATATGAATATCAGTGAATTTTTTGGTGAACCTATCCTAAATGGATATTTCTTTTCATCCCATTTCCGGTGGTATGTGGAATGTCACATAACTCCTCATGGTTTGAGAGTTATGGACCTACAAAGTTGAAGGACCCCCATATGAAGGCTTGAAGCCCCCAAAGGTCAAAGAAGTCAAAGTGCCTTAAAATAAGATATCATTATTTAAATGATAAAGTAAAGTGACAAAGTCAAGGTGGATTATTTAAATAATAAAGAGAAGTGACAAAATCAAGATGAAATATTTAAATGATAAAGTATTGGAGAACTTTGTATTTATGGAAAATGGTTAACCCTAAAATAAGGAAAAGAGGTTAAGTAACCTATAAATGGATTAAGTGACCTAAAAATGGGTTAAGTAACCTAGAGGATGAAAGTATAAATAAGATAGGAATGGTCTCTTGCTAAACATCCCTTCCGTGGATCAATGAAAAGCTTCTTGTGAGAGAATTTTTGATGTGGATCTCTTGAGCATGATTGAAGATCTATTCTGAGAGATAGGAGATCGGGAGGATCTCATGGATGCATTGAAGTTTTGACAAGTCTGAGATCATGATGGAGAAATTCTTGGAATTACATCAAAACCCTATTTTTTGAGGCGTACGCGGGTTGTCTGTGTATAGGGTGCGTATATGCAAGCTGTCTATGTATATGGTGCATACAGTACGTGGGATGTCTATGTACAGGGAGCATATAGTGGATAAAATCATGGAGATTTGTGGTTGAGCTGATGACAAGTTGTTGAAGACTGAAGAAGGTTCCAGATTTTCATTTTATGGGCTCAAATCTGTCACTAAGACACTGGAATGGTTACATTATTGTCTTGATGGATACTATTTCTTATTGTGTTGTGAATGCTTAGGGCATTCTTGGTATGTTTGATATGATGTGGTTTGTGTTGGTTGATGGAGTGGGAAACACTCTTATGATTCAATACTGATATGATGGCTATAATATTATGATTTCTTATGCATGATTGAGTAGCATTCATATTGATTGGTTGTGGAGCATGAGTAAGCTATTGGAGAGATTGGATGTGTTGTGACTGGCTAATGGTAAGTTCAGATAGTGAGAGACATAAGAGAATGATAAATTGGTTGTAGAGGATCTGAGTTGATCTTGAAGGATAAACCCTAATAGCTCAGAAGGTATACATAGGTTATTGTATACACTGGCCATGTACATACACGGGCTATAGTGAGCCAGGGCGCGTACACACACATGATGCACTACTGACAGGTTGCGTACCTATTGCAAATTGATATTTGTTGAGGATTGTTGCCTCATCTCAGTTGGTGTTGAGGGTGTAAAATGAATCTTTCATTATAGAACTAGTGCTCTTGTAGAGTTTTACTCTATTCATTTGTTGTTGAAAAACCCCAAGGATTGTAGTCCGTAATAAAAATAAAATTTTACATACATCTTGTGTTCTTTGTGTTCCTTGCGGGGATGATTTTTTGTTGATATATTGATGATATATGTTGTTGATATACGTTCACATGTAACTGGTTATAAATGACAACAATAAGTAATGTGTTAATGGTGATTTCTAACTAATGAATTTTGTGTAAAAGGGAAGTTTTGGGAAAAAGATCCCCACACTCATTCACCCCCCCTCTAAGTGTGGTAGGTGTGTCCAACAATTGGTATCAGAGCGGGCCTTCATTATAATCCTTAAAAATATTGAAGGAGATCCATAGACACACAAATGGATGATGAAGTACCAATCCTTGATGAGGAAAACTATTCCACTTGGAGAGTAGAGATGAGAGTGTATTTTAAGACAATGGGAGCAACTATTTGGAAGGCAACCATTGGTGGATCAGTTCCTTTGAAGAACAAGTCAAAGTTTGCAGCTCAAAGGGAAGGAAATAATAATGATACATTGGCTCTCAAGACCATTCTTAGTGGACTCTAAAGACCTATCAAAGAAAGCATGGAACAATGCACTTCTGCCAAGGATCTATGGCTAAAGCTAGAGGAGACGTATCAAAGCAAGAAGGAGAAGGAAGATATTAAAGACCACTCCATCAATATTATCAAAGGTAAATAATCATCAAAAACCCTTGATTGTATTATTTTTAAATGTGATCTTGAAAACATTTCAAGTGAAGATAGCACAAAGGAAGATCTCAAAAGTAATTCAAATGAAGGTAAAGAATCTCCAAAGACTCTTGATGGCAATAATTCAAAATGTGATGATGTTGAATTTTTCTCAAGTGAAGAAGATGATCTAGAAACAATTTGTGTAAAGTTTGATGGTAGTTATCTCATGGAAATAATAGAAGAATATCTATTAGAACTTCATAAAGAAGTTGAAGAGGGTTTATATAGATATAGAAGTGATCATTTTTATACACACTATAACTATCTTTCGGATAACTCTAAGACATTTCTTAGGAGGACTCAAAGGCACATCTTGAGGTTAAAAGGAATACTCAAAGAACAAGAAGAGATAAATAACACTCAACTAGAAGAAAATGAAGAAGAAATCAAGGACTTAAGAATGAAAAAGAAGATATCAAGGTAGATGATGAGATTATCAAAAGTTTTGAAACTATTCTCCATCTCAAGACCCAAATTGAAGAAGCCAAAAGGATAGAGGAATTATTTAAGAATCAAATAATTGAAAAGGAAGAGTCATGTTGTAAGTTAGAAGCTGAAATTTTTGACCTTAGAAAGAAGGTAGAGAAGTCAAAGAAATTGTTGAATAGCTCGCAAATCATGGATCAGATCTTGGAAAGTCAAAGATCACCATATGATAAATCAGGTCTTGGATACAAAGAAGAAGCTACACATGTTGAAGAAAGCACCTCAAAGAAGCATGAGGTAAGTCCATCAAAGAAGGAAGACAATATTACAAAGAAACCGTCTACACAAGGAAAAGAAAATTTCAAAAGAACAAAGCAAGGAAGACATCAAGAAGCTATCTTTGGGACACCAAAGAAAAGGTATAAAAGTACTTTTCATGGACATTGTTATTCATGTAATGAATATGGTCACAAAGCTTTTGAATGTAGATCTTATGAAACAATATATAATGGAATATTTCATAACACCATAAGGTGTTGGAGATGTGATAAAGTAGGACATATTGTTGTTCACTGTAATTCCATGAGATGCTACAACTGTAGTGCATTTGACCACAAATACTAGGAGTGCTGGAACACAAGAAGAAAGTCCATGATGAGGACTTCACATAGCATGGATAGAAGAAGGAACGAAGTAAGAAAGGGAGACAAATTTGAAAAGATGGATGCTCAGAGCTCAAGTTTTGAGGATCATGGACACCTAGAGAAGTGGGTGAAGAAGACAAAGCAATTAGGACAGAAAGAAAGTTTGAAGGGAAGATCAAGTATGTCATCTACTAAGGTATACATGGGTGACAGTGGTATCAGTCGTGTACATACATAGGCTGAACTTGTATAGGTCGTGCACATACACGAGATGTTTGTGCAACATTCCACGTATATGTGAAAAAGCCTTGGGAAAAGGGAAATGAAGAGGGGTTGCATCTTGATGTGATGGTATAACTCTGTGATGCAGGGTCTGACATTGTTTGTTGCAGGTTATGACACAGTTTGTTACAGGTTTTCATAAGTTTATATTGGATTATGTAAGGTGAATATGTAAAATAAAATCTCCGGTGCATGGCACTAATCCATGAGTATGGAATGATGCATTTTTTGTTCAAAGAACAATGCTGGTTATAACAATGAAGTTATGGCACCTTGGTTATGTGATATATCTTGATGATGTATTGGAAGCTTACTTGTTGGAAAACATGATGTATGCATTTGGCATATGGATGGGCTACGCATTGGGACATGTGGTTGGTAAGATTGATGAGGTGATCATGTTTTACATATAGTTGATGCATGATTGGTACATTGGTAGAGGCACCTACTAACAGTTTTATTGGTACATATCTTTTGGAGGATTTGGCATAGACGTATGGGGATTCATAATATTGTGGTATTGGTGCATGGTGATGTACTTGCTTGGTACAAGTGGTTATACATGTTGATGTACATAATTGGTACACTCATATATGGCATTGGTATTACTTTATTACCACAACAATTGGTATTTGTTTGAGATACATGATTGTGGCACTTGGTTCATGGTAGAGACATATCATGAGTGATATGACACATGGTTGGAATATTGGTAGATGCACCTCGTTGGCATATTGGTAGATGCACATGGTTATCATATTGGTGGATGCACATGGTTTTCATATTGGTAGTTGCACATGGTTGGCACATTGGTGGATGCACATGGTTGGCATATTGGTAGATGCACATGTTGGCATGTTGATAGAGGCATATGATTGATACANTGGTAGATGCACATGTTGGCATGTTGATAGAGGCATATGATTGATACATTCCATGGATGATATATTTTGGCACATTGTATGATATTGATGTACATGGTTGATGTACATAGGTCTTGTGCATGATGAGCACACATTTTTGGTTCAGGATGTACTTGGTTGATATTTTTCTCATGATTCTCTATTTCATTATTGACATATATTTTGCTTCATGATGCTTGGGATGGCATGAGTTTGATGCATGAACAGGTCCAAGGATCATCATATGGTAGTATATTGTTTATCTTGCATAGAAGATAGGGGGATAAATACCCTTAGGGGGAGTCATTATTCTTCCCATTATTCTAGGAGGAGATATTTATCAGATGCATACCTAGAAAAGAGCCCTATATTTGAAGAAAGAAGCACAGAGGCATAATTCCAGGGGGAGCGATGGTCACAGGGGGAGTATGAGAACTGTATCTTCAACATTCCATCAGAGTGATATCCCTTGTTAAAAAAGGGAGACATTATTCAGAGGAAGACCAAAGGCATTCAGACAGGGGGAGCAGCCCCAAGGAGAGTTCAAGCAGGGGGAGAAACCCGAAGAGGAGAATGCCCATTTGCCATTGATGTCAAAGGGGGAGAGATAATCACATTGATATGATTGATGTTTATTGATGGGGAGATATAGTCACATTGACTATTGATGTAAAGCATGCATTGTCTACATGTTGACATCAATAATTGGTAATGGGTGTTGACATCAATGTTGGTATTGCCATCAATGCCAAAGGGGGGTATTGTTGGATCATGTTGTCATTGATGCCAATGGTTAGATTGATTGATGTCATTAATTGATGTCAAGTGATTGATTGATGTCAAGTAATTGATTGATATAAATGGATTTATTGATAGGCTTGATGTATATGTATTTTTCTTGATGAAAATGATAGATTTCAAGTGGAAACCAATCGATGAAGATGGATCAATAAGTTATCATTGACATGATGCATAGATGAAGATGGATCAATGAATTATCATTGATGCATCATGCATAGTTGAATAAAAGTGAATCATTATATGATGTATATGATGCAATGCAAAGATGAATCATTATAGTCTTATCATGGTTGATAAAGTGTACAAATGGATGAACTCCAAAGTGGTCCCCTTATGGTGAAATCCCTCAAGGGATGATTCTTTGCAGATTGAGTTATCCTAGAAAAATGGTTGAAGTACCCATGATTGTATGTGGAATAATGATATGAAGATTAATGAATTTGTTGGTGAAACTATCCTAGATGGATAGTGTGGGTCATGCCATTTCCGGTGGTATGTGCAACGTCACATAAATATTCATGGTTTGAGAGTTATGGCCCTACAAAGTTGAAGGACCCCCACATGAAGGCTTGAAACCTCCAAAGGTCAAAGAAGTCAAAGTGCTTTAAAATAAGATATTATTATTTAAATGATAAAGTAAAGTGACAAATTCAAGGTGGATTATTTAAATAATAAAGAGAAGTGAGAAAATCAAGATGAAATATTTAAATGATAAAATATTGGATAACTTTCTATTTATGGAAAGTGGTTAACCCTAAAATAAGGAAAAGAGGTTAAGAAAACCTAGAAATGGGTTAAGTGACCTAAAAATGGGTTAAGTAACCTAGAGGATGAAAGTATAAATAAGATAGAAATGGTCTCTTGATAAACATCCCCTGTGTGGATCAATGGAAATCCTTTTGTGAGAGATTCTTGTAAGAACATTTTTGGTGTGGATCTCTTGAGCATGATTGAAGATCTATTTTGAGAGATAAGAGACCGGGAGGATCTCATGGATGCATTGAAGTTTCAGAAAGTTTGAGATCATGACGGAGAAATTCTCAGAATTACAATGAAACCCTATTTTATGAGGCATACATGGGTTGTCTATGTATATGGTGAGTATACGCGAGATGTCTGTGTATATTGTGCAGACAATACATGGGTTGTCTGTGTAGAGGGAGTGTACAGTGGATAAAATCATGGAGATTTGTGGTTGAGGTGATGACAAGTTATTGAAGATTGAAGTAGGTTCAAGATATTCATTATATGGGCTCAGATCTGTCACTAAGACACTGGTATGTTTACATTATTGTCTCGATGGATACTATTGCTTGTTGTGTTGTGAATGCTTAGGGCATTCTTGGTATGGTTGCTATGATGTGGTTTATGTTGGTTGATGGAGTGAGAAACACTCTTATGATTCAGTAATGATATGATGGCTATAATATGATGATTGATTATGCATGATTGAGTAGCATTCATATTGATTGGTTGTGGAGCATGAGTAAGCTGTTGGAGAGCTTTGATGTGTTGTGACTGGCTAATGGTCAAATTGGACAGTGAGAGACAAAAGAGAATGATAAATTGGTTGCATAGGATCTGAGTTGTTCTTGAAGGATAAACCCTAATAGGTTAGAATGTATATGAAGATTGTTCTATACACTGGTCGCATACATACGTGGGTTGTAATGAGCCAAGGCGCGTACACACGCGGACTGCACTACTGACAGGTCGCGTACCTGTTGCAGATTGATATCTGTTGAGGATTGTTGCCTCATCTCAGTTGGTGCTGAGGGTGTAATCTCAGTCTTACATTATAGAGATGGTGCTCTTGTCAAGTTGTACTCTATTCAGTTGTTGTTAAAAAACCCCAAGGATTGTAGTCTGTAATAAAAATAAAATTCTGCATACATCTTTTGTTCTTTGTGTTCCTTGCGGAGATGATTTGTAGTTGATATATTGCTGATATATGTTGTTGATATATGTTCACATCTAAATAGTTATAAATTAAAGCAATAAGTAATGTGTTAATGGTGATTGCTAACTTATGAATTTTCTGTAAAAGGGAAGTTTTGGGAAAAATATCCCCACACTCATTCACCCCCCCTCTAAATGTGGTAGGTGTGTCCAACAAAATGAACCAAGAGAAGAAGGGATATCAACTATCCCCTTTCTAGGATGTAGCAAAGAATTTCCCAAGGAAATATTTCCACTCCAATAACCAGAACACCCAAGGGGGAGGTAGACCAGTTAATCTGGGAACCAAGAAGTTTGGGGACAACCCCAGAGAACCGCTAAAATGCTGGGAATGTGGAGAACCTCATTTAAGGAGGAATTATCTGTGTTTAACTTCTACAACAAGGGCCACGGTTCACAACCTGTAGGAGGCCTCTAGAATGGGAGATGTGGGCAGAAGCTTACACATGAATCAACGCAGTTGTGGATGGCCGACAAGCTGATCACCAGTCCATTGTAGTGGAAGTTGAAGGTAAAGTTAATAATAATCATGTTTCTATTTTAATTGATCTAGAAGCTACTTTGAGTTATGTTGCTCCTAGTGTAGTGGATTCAAACAAGATTAAGAAAGTAAAGCATACAAAATCTTGGCTAGTACAACTAGCCATAGGAACAAAAAGAAAAATAAAAAATTTCATTTATGATTGTGAGTTCAATTTAGATGGTAAAAGCACAAAGATAAATCTGAATATTCTACCATTAGGGTCTTATGATATAATCATTGGAATGCACTGGTTAGAAAGACATAAAGCAATTATGGTTTGCTATGAAAAATCACTCACTTACAGAGATGAAAACAACACTGTTAGGATAGTACAAGGCATACAAAAACTAGTCTCAGTTAGGCATATTTCAGCAATGCAGTTTAAGAAGTGCATGAATAAAGGTTGTCAAATTTATTCTATCCAAGTGACAAATTTGTTGGAAAAAGAAAATAAACCTAGCCTAGAAGATTTTTTCTACTTACATGAATTTAGATATTTGTTTGTAGACAAAATACCTGAGCTCCCACCAAGAAGAGAGATAGAATTCTCTATCGACCTGCTGCCTGGATCAGCCCCTATATCTAAGACACCCTAAAAATTCAACTACAAGAACTGTTGGATAAGGAATACATCAGACCAAGTGTCTCACCATGGGGAGAACTGATCCTTTTTGTTAAAAAGAAGGACAAAACTCTAAGATTATGCATTGATTATAGACAATTAAACAAAATGACTATTACGAACAAATATCCCCTACCTAGAATCAATGATATGTTTGACCAAGTGGGAGGGGAAAAGATTTTTCCTAAGCTGGATTGAAGATCTGGTTATCACCGGGTTAGAATAAATGATGAAGACATAAATAAAACAACGTTCAGAACGAGATATAGACATTATGAATTTTTGGTTATACCGTTTGTTCTCACTAACGCACCAACAACGTTTATGTGTTTAATGAACAACATTTTTAGTGAGTATCTGGATAAGTTTGTTTTGGTATTTATTGACAACATCCTAGTGTATTCGAAAATGGAAGAAGAACACGAAGAACATCTAAGGATAGTATTGCAAAATTTAAGAAAACACAAGTTGTATGCAAAATTTGACAAATGTGACTTTTATCAAAATAAAATACAGTACCTAGTACATGTAATATATGAAAAGGGTATTAAAGTCGACCCATAGAAAATAAGAGCCATCATGGAATGGACTATTCCTAAGGATGTAGTGAATATCCCATCATTCATGGGAATCACCAGGTACTACCATAGATTTATAGAAGGATTCTCTAATATTGCATACCATATCACATCCCTATAGAAAAAGGGAAACAAGTGTAATTGGTCGCAGAAATGTCAGGACAGATTTCATAAGTTAAAAGAAGTGTTAACAACCATACCCATTTTAAGGGTAGCAGACCCGGATAAAGACTTCACAGTCTGTGTAGATGCGAGCAAAGAAGGTTTGGTAGGTGTCCTAACTCAAGAAGGGCATGTTATTTGTTACGAGTCACAAAAACTAAAAGATCACAAATGAAACTATGTCACTCACGACTTGGAATTAACAGTTGTAATCCATGAGTTAAAAATGTGGCGACACTATATAATGGGTAGAAAATTTATGTTGCTAACTGATGAAAGTGGTGTGAAATTCTTGTTTAGTCAACCAGATCTTAATGCAAGGAAAGAAACATGGCTGGCCTTCTTGAGCGAATTCAATTTCAAGGTAAGACACATCAAGGGTAAGGAAAACAAAGTGGGGGACGCCTTAAGTAGAATAACTCATGTGTTGTTTGAGATAAACATTAGGAGGGAAAAAAGCGACATTGAGCAAAGGATAAAGGATGCAAGTAATAATGATGAAAAATACATTAAAATAGTGGCATATTTACAAAATAATGCAGAAAATTAGACATGACAGATATGATTTTGGACATAAATGGTCTACTAAGATTCAAAAATAGGTTGTACATACCAGATTCTACTGAATTAAAGCTAACAATTTTGGATGAAGTACACAAGAAGCCATATTCTGGTCATCCAGGATACCAAAAAATGGTAACAACATTGAGGAAGTTGTTTTATTAGCCTAATATGAAAGGCGAGACAATAAAATACTTATCTAAGTGCCTATATTGTTAATAGGTGAAGGTTGAACACCAACACCCAAACGACTTGTTACAGCCTCTACCTATACCGGAATGGAAGTGGGAGACTATATCACAAGATTTTATCACAGATTTGCCTAAAACTAAAAAAAAGAATGATTTAATTATGGTAGTAATTGATAATATTAGCAAATCTGGATATTTTATTCCTATGAAGTATACTTATAAAGCTATTAACATTGCTGAAATATTTATGAAGGAATTTTTTAGACTGCATGGTATTCCTAAAATGGTGATTTTGGATAGAGATGTCAAATTTACATCTACGTTTTGGAAATAATTGTTTGGAGGGTTGAATACTAACTTGAATTTCAGCACCAACTACCATCCACAAACGGATGGGCAGACTGAACAAATGAACCAAATTGTGGAAGATATGTTATGAATGTACATAAGGATGAAACCAACTAAGTGGGAGAAATACCTGCACTTGGTGGAATTTGCATACAATAATGGTTATCAGACATCGGCTAAGATGAGCCCCTTCGAGGTACTATATCGTAAAAAGTGTACAACTCCGATTTGTTGTGATAACCCAATTGACAAACTCATGGTGGGACCATAAATTCTTTAGGAAATGGAGAATATGGTAAGAAAAGTACAACAAAATTTAAAGGAGGCATAGGACAGAGATAAAATTTATGCAGATCTGAAAAGAAGACAGTAGGAATTTCAAGTTGGAGATCACGTGTATTTAAAAGTCAAAGCAAGAAGAAGTTCATTAAAGCTAGGAAATTGTTCAAAGTTGGTGCCCAGCTTTTGTGGCCCCTTCAAGATCTTAGCTCGAATTGGACCATGGCATATCAACTTGCACTTCCCGCAAATTTGAGAGTTCATAATGTATTTCATGTTTCTTTGTTAAAAAAATATGTTCATGATCCTACTCACATGATTGATTGGAACATGGTGCAGGTGGATCCAGAAGGCAAGTTCCAAGTGGAACCTCTGTGCATTCCGGACAGGAGATAAACAGTACTACAGAACAGAGTCATCTTTATTCCTAAGGAGGCCACTTGGGAATTGGTGGAAGATTTGCAGAAATCTTATCCAAACTTGTTCCGAGAAAAGAACAAACACCGAGGAAAGTGTTGTACTGAAGGGGGAGAGGATTTAATATCCCCAAAAATAAATTATTATTAAAGTCTGTATGCACTTAGGAATTTATTTCTATTTTTGGAAAATTCGTATTTGGAAAATTATTGCAATTTATGGAAATTCTGAATTTGAAATTTGATTAATTGTAATTAATTATTGTGATTGTTGGGCAAATATTTAATTTTCCCAACCAAATTTTTGACTATGACACTTGTAAAAGACAAATATTTTTATATTTATTGTTGAAGGACAAACAGAACAACCAGCTTGAAATCAGCTGACCATGACTCCATGAGTGGGGAACAGGCTTGAACTACTTCAGGGCTGAATTTTACAAGTGGAAAATGAGGAATTTGTCCATTGGAAGCCCTTGAAAATCATGGATTTGTAAAGCTGCAAAAATTCCCAAAGGGGAAAAAGACCTAGGCACTAGATGCTTTTGGCATATACATCATATGGGAGGAGGCAGGACGTTTCTTAGTATGTTGGCATTGGGATATCACTTGTTGTTATGAGAACTATTCTGAGTGTTAGGGAAGGATAATTTCTGATCTAGAAGTGGACTATAGAGAAAGAGGAACATTGGAGTTCGCCCTCATGGATTCATGGTCAGGCTAGGGGGTGAACGGAGCAAGTAGTTTGGTTGTTTTTTTCTATGGTTTGGTTGAAATTGGTTGTTTCATTTTTTCTCCCAACACCTTGTTCAGATATGCACATCTACTTATTCCTTGTTGAATTGTCTTATTGGTATATATTGGAGAAAATGAAATGAATTGTAGAATAATCCTTACAGTTTGATTTTATTTATTGAGTAAAGTTAAGAAAGCTATGGTGGGTGTTAGCTGTTAATAAAGTTGAGTTATGTAGATATATGTATACATAGGATATGGAGTCAAGATAAATGAAATAGAATGATTTCTTTGCAATTATAACCATTACCATGTATTCTTACATATATATAAGTATAGGCATTTAACTTGAGGAATTTGACCTGTTGTAACAGACAAACAAAATTCTGGGAAAACAAAGACAAGATATAAATATATATACTTATAGATGTTGTTGCATGATTAATTACATAGAGTTGTATACAAATATTTAATGTGTTCACACACAGAAGGAATTGTGTTGACTTCTTGAGTTACATGAGATCCAAGTATTTTCTATTAAGAAGTCTATATAAAGGACATAGAAAAGTATAGTCCCTTTTTATTACAGTAAACTCATAAGCAAAATTTCCAGTATATGTAATACATGCCATCATAACTATTTGAATCGAAATTCATATTTTATTTCAGGGTTTTCTTCCCTGTTCAAATATGTTCATTCCATGATGGATTTAAAATACAAGTAACAAGGTTATCTATGGAATCTTGGTACAAAATCTATCATAATAATAGTACCCTAAGGTGGGACTCTGTACCACTATAAATAGAACCTGAAAACTTAGTTTTAAATGTCGAGAGTCGGAAATCGAATACCTTTCGAGGGAGGTGAACTGGTGAATCCATTTGATCAGAGTGTTTTAAGTCTCATAAAAAGAGAAAATCAAGAATTAATAAAACATTGTTAAGGAATAATCAACCAGAATAAATTTTGGAGATTCAATTACATTAACAATACTTAGCTTGAGATTTTTGGCATGAGTGCTTTCCCATCGACATCACTGAGAAAACTATCCACAGGTCCGAGGGGAGGAGTGGACCCAAAAATGTCTGATGGGTACCCTCACAAGTAAACAAGGGTCCCATCATTAGTTTAGTAACCGAAAATCTTAATTCAAATAATTATGGAATGTAAATAAGCAAGAAAACAATGCTAAACATTTAATACTTTGATAACCCAATTAATTCACACAGAACCATGCATGTCACATAGAGGTGTTTATTTCCATTTTGATTTTACCTATGGTATTATGTTTATGCTGAAGGAAATGTAATAGATAAATTTTCAAACAAAGAACTTATAAGTAATTACTTGAATCAAATTTAGATTCCAAATTATTTACACACAATGGCATTGTATGGCTATATCGATCCCTATACAAAGTATGAGTAATATATTTAGACTTAGAGTAATGAACCTGTTACAAAAAGAACACGACAAAGTAACGGAGAATTCTCACAACAATCCACAGGACAGGGTTTGCGATTATACATCGGATAATCCAAGAGTAACGATTTTCACAGTAAGTCTTTACAAACCTAGAAAAAACTCTTCCCCTAATAAAAAAAATGATATTAATGCAGTCATGGATTGCTTTTAATATTAATGAGATCCAAAATGTATATTCTCAGAATCCAGAACCATTGTTCGAAATTTGGACGGAATTGCAGAACTCGGTTTACCTATGAAAACCACTATTGTAAACATCCAAATGAATGAAAGTTGTAACATCCTATTGCAAGAAAGTACTCTTTTTCGAAAAAATGAAAATAACTTCTTTAATACAGAGGAAGGTTCTCAAGAAGAAAAGATACAAGCAGAACATGGAGGGTATTCCCTTATATTTTCTATCACACAATAGAAGTCTAGATTTACCGTTGAAATACAAATTTAAGAGAACCCATGATTTCTTACAGACAGGAAGGTATCAAATCTTTAAAGTTACGGAAAGAAAAAAGATAGGGTTATAACCTCTACCGAGTAGAACACGGATTCAAACACACAATGTGATACTTTGAAAATACAGTAAGTTCGACTTTCTTTTTAGGAAAACTAAACTCTCACGCCGTCAACTTTCCCGTTCTCTACTAGGTTATTAACACAGACCATAATTCACTACGAAGTTTCGTAGAGATATAATTTTATATCGCAGGGTATAAGGAATTGGGAGCCAATACAGGGAATAAAGGGAGAGACAACACAACCCTAAGAGTGAAACATCACTTAACAAATCATTAAAAATCCAGTGCAGGACTGAGAAAGTTCGAAAAAGAAAGAAGAAATATATATGGTGACTAGTGTGCACTATGCTAATCTAGAATTGCAGAGAGCCCAGAGTAAAATGACAGAGAGCTTTTTACCTGGTACAGGGTAGCATCCAACTGGTAGTCGCCCCATACTTTTCTTCCTTCCAAGTCGAGCCCAACTACCAGAGTCGGGCCAGCCACATTCATTGAGTCGAACATCACAGGGTAGTACTGGAGCAGTTTCACAAAAGACACAGACAAGGGAGGATGAAACAATAAGCCTAGAAACCCTTCTCTACGCAGAGTTATAGTGGTAGTTACAAATACTGTACCTTACCATGTGATAGGAGGGAGGTGGCATGTCTAGCATTGGACATGGTGGTCGAGCGAAAACCCTCGGGAGGTACCCCTGCAAGTCACCATTAATAGACTAGACAGAGGTTTTAATTCAGTGTTTGAAAAATCCCCTTTTCGACTTCATACCAAGTTATTGAGAGGTGAGGAAAAATCCGTTAAGGCGCCACTATACTTTGTTGTCATGCCTAGTCTCTCATTTAGTTAAGGTATGACCATTTGGTTCGTTAGTGTTAACGAATTAGGGAGGAATGAATTTTATCATTGGGCCCCTTCAACGATACCCAACCGTCAACCATATGCAATACTATGTTAATAGTGGTCGGAAGTCTAACCACAACCTTTCTCACAAAATTCTATTACTTAGACAATTAAAAGAAAACATAAACCCACCATTATATTAAGACCTGTGATATTTTTCAATAAAGGTGTATGCATTGCTGGAACTTGAATTCATATAGATCCTTTATGATATAAGCAATGTTTATGCCTAGAAATTGGTTGTATTGTTAGTGGGGTTTAACAATATAAAACATTAATGTTTATTCTTAGATATGGATGGAATTCTAGTAAGGCTTTAAAAAATCTAAACGTAATGTTGTGCATGAAGAGGGTTTCAATTTTAGTAAGGCTTGAACAAATATAAACGTTAATGTTTATGCATGGAGACAATTGTGATGCTAGAGAAGTTTATTAGTGTAAACGTTAATCCTTTATACTCATATCAACAAATAGAAGTTTTAGTAACTGAGATACTAGGGTATAGCGAAGCTACCCCTTGGCCATTATATGTGTGATTACTTTGCAGCATGAAATAACTCAGAGATAAAATATTTTATAATGGAAGTTAGTTGTATCAATAAAGTGGTGAACATAAACCTTGTGAAAGTTAATAGTGACGAAAAATACCTACTTATAATAACTTTATGTCTTTCGAAATAAGTTGTTCGAAAAGAAAGGAGATTTAATGTCCCTAAGATTTATTTATTTTTATTTGGTAAATTTGGGGAACATTACAAGAGAGAAGGTCTAATTTGGTGAATACATAAGCACCTTTTAGTTCATCCAAAAAATCATCAATGACATGAATGGGAAATTTATCTTTGATGGTTAGTTTATTTAGGGCATGAAAATTAGGGCACATGCGCCAAGTACCTTATTTCTTTAAAACCATCACCACTGGTGAAGAATATGGGCTAGTACTAGGGTAAATTACCCCCACCTCTAGTAAGTCATGTACCATATTTTGGATTTCATTTTTATGAGAAAAGGGATATCTATAGGTACGTACATTGGGGGGTTGACTTCCCGGAAGGAGAGGGATGCTATGATCATGCTCACCCTTGGAAGGAAGTAAGGCTATAGGAATCTCAATTATCTTGGGGTACTTGTCAAATATGATTTGAAGGCTAGGAGGAACTACCTAAGAGGCTTGTTCAGTGACCTGGATGGCATTAAATTGAGAAATCACACTATGGTGGCCTTTATTTAAGAGTTTTTCCATCCTGTGAGAGATGATGATTTTAGGAGAGCCTTCTTGGAGACCCCTGAGAGTATAGCTTTTTGGGTTAAGCTCATATATAATTCTATATAATCCATTGTGATCGGTCCTAGAGTGTGAAGCCATTCCACGCCTAATACAATATCACAACCATCGATGACAATAGAGAACATGTGGGTTTTAAAATGGTAATCACCCATTTGGAGTTTGACATTCTCACATTGGATCCCACACTTCATAGAACCACCATTAGCGATGAGGATTTGAAAATTAGAAATAGAGAGGAAAAAGAAATGGATCTCATCAATGATCCTAGGATGAATAAAATTATGGGTTCTACCACTATCAATCAACAACACAACTGACCTATGTGTAATGTAGCCCTTGATATTCAATGTCTATGGGGACAAAATATCGAAGAGTGCATGAAGCGATATGATCGAGTCAACGGATTCCATCTGTATGACAACTAGATCTTCGACATGATCACTTAGTTGAGCCACCTCTTGGTCTGAAACCTCATATGATGGGATGTCGTCATAGGAAGAGGAAGATGAGGCATCAATCTAGAAGAAATTTTGTTCTCTACATTTATGCCTTGGTGCATAATTTTCATCACAATCATAGCAAAGGATTTGTTTGCAACGTTCCACCATTTCGATGGGAGAGACCTTTTGGACCTTCAAAGTTTGGGTCAAAGTAGGGGTAGCCCCTGGGAGAGGATGAGTGGTAAATAGAGCCTTCAGGGATGGTGCTTGGACGATGGTCTCTACTTCCTTGGATAATTGACATGCCTCCAACTAGGTAGTAGGATGTTGCATGTTCACATGATCCTTGATAACTTCTTTTAGAATACTAATAAAACATTCAAGGTAAAATTAATCAAATAATCTCTCGGTATGGATAGCCAACTATTCAAATATCATGATGAAGTCTATGAGAGATCGATTTTGGCACAACTTAGTGAGTCAGCCCTAAAATTGTGATTCCCTATCAAAACAAGCACAAAATACTTTGGAGAACATGTTCCAATTGGGAGATCCTGGATAACATTTCTTATGCCACCACTGTCAGCATTCTTGATCCAAGTGAAAAACCCCTACATGGAGTTTGGTCTCATCATATCGAATATCTTTAAGGGAGAAGTATTTTTCCATTTGAGAAACCCACCTGATTGGGTTGGAACCATCAAATTTATGCATGTCAATTTTGGGCACCTTATTCCAAGAAGGTGAATAACCCCAAGGGGAGCGATAGGACTAAGTATGTTCATAATGAGAAGACTGAAGTTATTTTGGGTTTAGCTCAACATTCTTACCCCTGAATACTTGCACCAATTTTTTGAATTGTTGGTCAAGGGCTATGGTAAATTCATTGTGGAGGGAAGCCATGTTGTCTTCAATTTGTTGTTCTAGGTGGGACATTCTATCCTCCAAGGTTTTTTGGAACTGAGAGTGAGTGGTAGGCATGGTGGAGGCTTAAGTAGAAATGGAGGTTTAGGGATGGAAAAAATGGGCTTAAAAATTATAGGTATCTGGTTGATTAGGACAAAGAGAGGAATCCAATGGGATAGGTCTCAAGAAAGGCATCCCAGAGGGGGTTGGGTCTGTAGGGAAAAAAAGGATTAAAATTGAAGGGTATCACTATGATCAAAATTAAGAGAGGAATGCAATGGGTTGGGTCACAAATAAGGGTGTTGAGAATCCCGAACTATTTTTTTTACTCCTGCGGAGTTATTCTCCTAACTGAATAATACTACAGAGGCAGAATGCCAAAATTCTTAACAGGACAAAAGATGTAGTAATTTTGCAACCCCAATGCAGAGAGAAAGGTTTCACTACAATAGATATTTTATTTTCTTTCTTTGTTTTGTTCCCAAGGGTTAGGGTTTGTAGGGAATCTATAGTCAAGGTTTTTCCTTGTGCTATATCTCTCCTATATACGTGCGGGGTCCAACAGTAGTACTAGGCCCAATATCTTAGAGCATCAACTAAGGAGGCTAGAATGTACCCTTAATCATACTACTGACTACCCAAGTAATAGAGATTCACTTCTCGAGCATTGTTCTCAGTGATACTATAGAATTCAGGTGATCAATCAATTTATCTACGGAGGGATTCAAGATCCTAACATCCTCTTAGTATTGCAACATCAAACTTAACATTTTTGTTATCTCCTACTTCCCCATATTCAAAATAATTATCCATGGATACAATCCAATCAATCAATTCTTCTACCTTAAGACTTCCTTCATACATAGGAAATTCTAATCGAGGTTTTGAACTTACCTCCATAATTTCATTTATCATAATTTCTTATACACTTTCCTATTCTTCTTTTACTTCCATATCCTTTGATGGTTTTTCTTCGCCACTAATATCACCGGCTTCAAATCCTCTTCTCTACGATATATATATACAATTTTTTTTTCATGCTCCTAATCTCTTTCATCAATTTTTCTTTTGTTGGTTTCATCTTCTCAACTTTTCTAATACTTATGATTTTAAGTTTCATTCTCTCAATCTTCTTTTTCAAACTCTATCCTCTTTCCTAGATCATTAGTCTTTCAATTTTCTATGTCATACCCTTTCACTAAGTCCTTATTTTCATTATCCCTTTCCTCTAAGCTTTATTATGATCACTTTATGTCTCTTCCTATGTGCTAAGTATTTTTAACCATGCTATATACATCATGTAGGTCTTCCTCTAAACTTGGTTTTTTTTGTATTTTTAGTCTTTGTTTACTTTATACCTTCTCTTTGAGATTTATCTACTCCTCACTCTCCACTATTCAATCTTTTCTAGCTTGATGGCTTCTTCTGGCCACCAAATATTTCCCTTCAATATTCCCAATAAAAAAAATCATACATTCTTCAACAACTTTGTGACATCTTTATTTCCTTGTACACTTGACTCTCACAAATTTTGTGGTAGCTTAATCATCTCAACAACACCTGCAAACAAACAAATATTAAACTTTCTTTGAAAATATGAACTCTCTACAACCAACGACAACATGCTTCAAGATATACAACACAACAATCATTTTCTTAACTAAAACTTTTACAATATATTTTTCAGAGCATCCTGCAGCAATCTAATACCAAAAATTGATGACAACCCTGACTTATCCAGGCTCTATCTCTCTTCGATATCTTGATACAATAAATGTGCATCTCCAATGTCTACTAAATTCGTATCTAATTAGATCCAAATACCTTGTATTTATTTCTCTCATAATCTATCCCATATATTTCCTAATACCAACTAGAGGACCTATGTCCTAGTATCATTCATGAATGTGAAACCTCACGCTAGATCCACATAACCAAAGAATACTTCTATCTTTGAAACCCCATAATATGCAGGGAGGTGTGGACAAAAATTTGGTCAACTATATTTTCGCCCTCTTGGATTACTAAAAAAAATGATATTGGAAGATCAATTTTTTAAAACTCTTATAAGTCCATAATGTGGCCCTTAGTCTCATCTTCACCACATATTTTTTGTATCGGAAATATGAGATTGTATGCTCAAGATATCCACGTTTAAAGTTTAAGTGGAAAATGACACCTCTTCCATGTGGAACAAAGCTAATTTATTGGAAACATATCCAAATTTTTGGGTCCAAGGCCCTGGTTTTCTTCAATTTTTGGGCCGAAGATCCTTAACATCTTCTTGTGTTGGGTTCAAAACCCATAAAAATTATTCAAGGTAATTCTTTTGGGCACCTGTCATTTTCTCCATTCCCCTTACCTCACCACATCCCATACTTAGTTTATTTTTATCTTACTCATTTTCTTCTCCCTCCTTATCTCTCCACATTAACTTATCTCTCGCTCACTCATTCACACCTTAGTTTACTTTTTTATTATCCCCCTCAAACCTCTTAAGTAGGAGTAATACATATCGCTTCCCCCTCACTTCCCAACCCACTAACCCTTCTCCACTCTCCACATTTTCACCCCCTCACTTTTTCTCCCCTCAAAATACCCCCTCTCCTCTCGTCCCTTACCCCTCATGTCCCATACTTAGTTTTTATTTGCTCCCCTCAAAATACCCCCTCTCCTCTCGTCCCTTACCCCTCATGTCCCATACTTAGTTTTTATTTGAGCTATGGCAGTCAGTTAGGATTTCCATAACTCCCTCACCTCTCCTCCTCATCTCCCTCATGTCCGCCTCTGACACACTCACCTAACCCTCCCCCCTACCTCACCTCACATCACTCCCCCTCACTCTGCTCCCTACATTTCTCCCTCCCCTCTTCCACCATCTACATTTCTACCCTCCCCCTACACTACCCTTTCCCCCTTTCCTACACTCCCGTGCATCCCACACTTA
>SNQJ01S0015405.1:28346-41254 GCA_010110895.2 Picea sitchensis | reverse complement strand
TGTGATCATCATTTAGTATTTCAGCAAAGAGTTTAAAAGAAGCATAATTGTTTAAGCACGGTAACAACTGATTCACCCCCCCCTCTCAGTTGTCCAACACATACTTAGTTTATTTTTATCTTACTCATTTTCTTCTCCCTCCTTATCTCTCCACATTAACTTATCTCTCGCTCATGATTGAGTTTATTTTTATCTTACTCATTTTCTTCTCCCTCCTTATCTCTCCACATTAACTTATCTCTCGCTCACTCAATCATGCCTTAGTTAATTTTTTTATCATCCCCCTTAAACATCTTTAGTAGGAGTAATACATATCCCTTCCCCCTCACTTCCCAACCCACTAACCCTTCCCCGCTCTCCACATTTTTACCCCCCTCACTTTTTCTCCCCTCAAAATACCCCCTCTCCTCTCTTCCCTTATCCCTCATATCCCATACTTAGTTTTTATTTGATTTATGGAGGTCAGTTAGGATTGCCATAACTCCCTCACCTCTCCTCCTCATCTCCCTCATGTCCACCTCTGACACACTCACCTAACTCGCTCCCCTACCTCACCTCACGTCACTCCCCCTCACTCTGCTCCCTACATTTCTCCCTCCCCTCTTCCACCATCTACATTTCTACCCTCCCCCTACACTACCCTTTCCCCCTTTCCTACACTCCCGTGCATCCCACACTTATCCCCTTTTCATAAAACATTATTTATTATTTATTTTATTCACATTTAACTTTTCACACTTTATATATTATTTTATTTATTCACATGTAACCTTATAACATGTGCCAAATTTCCTTGGATGGCATGGAAATCTGTTTAATCCTATGGAGGAGTGCCACATCGAATCCAATAATATCCTTACATGTGAAAACTAATTAACGAAGAGCACGAAATTAATCCAAGGGCCCCTATTTTCCCATGAATTCTGATCGACGGTGGTTGAGTGTTAATCGTCTGGAGGCCATAATTTGAGCTCTGAGTGTCGGAATCGTGAAAAATTTATACCATTGGAAAGGTATTTCTACGTAGAATATGATGGTATAGGTTGCAAAGGCTAAAGGTTGCTACATTTTCTCAATAAAATAAAATATCACTCAACGACATTTTTAAGGGGCTTGTGTGTCAACTCAACTTCACGAGCTCATAACTTGAGATCTTGGCGACGGATTTGGGAAAACATTATATTATTGGAAATATAAAATGATGAAGATCAAATAATAAGTGGTTTCAAGGTCTGAAAATATCCATATCATTACTAGAAAATTAAAACATAGTCATCTCTTAAAGGAGATAGAAAATTAAAAAATATTCAATATAAAAGTTTATTTAAAAATGTTTTATTTAAATACTTTTGGGGCCCACTTTAAAGGACTAATATCAATGAATTTAAGTCATTAATGATATTCCAATGTTTTATTAATTAAAATTATTTGATAAAAAGTAAAAAGGAATTTAAAGAGAAAAAAGAAAAACCCTAAGTACTCAAGTAGTTAGAAGAACATTTCTTTTAAAAAGGGAAAAGAAAGACTTCATGAGTTTCATAATTCATTTTTTAGAGGGAATTCAGAGGAGAAAGAGAGAGGCATACCAACCATCATTATATAATCAATATTTTGATCAACAAGCAAATATTTTCATTCTTCTCCATTCTTTTATTCTTCTACACCGTTTTCTCAAAGCTTTGTGTTTGTATTCTTGAAACAATCATGGGGTTGAGTTCTCAAATTTTTTTCTTATAATATTCCAAGAGTTTCCATATATGATAATGGAGAATTTTCAGCCATATATGTGACTGTCAAATGGATTTTGTATATTGTTATATATATTTTATGATAACGACTCCACAAAGAGTTACTTCGGGGTTGATCTTGATTGTATCTTGTAACTTTGAGTTTTAAGTATGAGATATTTGAGGTTGACCTATAAAATTCCCTTTCATTTTAACTGCAATACTCTTTTAAAATTCTTTGAGATGATAAAAAATATTCTTTCCTTTCTCTTGTGAGGAGATATGAATGTATCTATAGAGGATTATATATGTGGTGTTGACTATTTTTATTTTTTGGTATTGAAGTTCCTCTTCAATATTTTATTTGTAAATAACTTCTTACTGCACATAAAGATCATTTTGGGCTATTGAAGAACCATTTTCATATAAATCCAAGTAATAAATATTTGAGGTTTGTTTCCTAGTACTCTCCCTAATTTGAGATATTCAAAGATATATATTTTAGCCAAAGAGGAGAACTAGCTCTCTAAAATCGAAGGCATGCTAATGTCCTCATGAGGTTGTTTTTCTTGTCTTGACAGATCTGAGCATCCATATTTTTTGCGACCATAACGGGGACTGATTTATTTTCAAGATGTTCGGGGCCTTGTTTTAGATCTGATTGAGGAACAAGATTATCAATGGTTCAATATTTCAAAAGAAAGATTCAATAAAATATTCACTTGTTCTAGATTCATCAGAACAATGCTTCCATATATTTTGGGGATAAGTAAAAAATTAAAATTTTCAAAGAACCAAGAACTGTCAAAAATCAAGAAGGGCCATTTCCCTAGCGAATCTATTGAAAATATTTCAAATTTTCAAGAAAATTATCATGGTGACTTCACCAAATAATATTTTTTATATCACAATACTTATTTATCTTCTCCAACAAACCATCAACGGCTTTACAAGATGCAACAAAGAGCATAAGCTCCCAAAGAAAAAAGCAAAGCAACCCTTTCAATCTTCTAAAAGCAAAGTTTCAAGTGCGTGATATTTATATTGAGAAATTTTCCACCTTTGGAAATATTTTAGAGGATGCAGAACAACATTTGTTCAAATTTAAGTGCACATGTGAAATTTTTGATATCTATGAAGATAATGTCATATGTATATTATTTGCACAAACTCTGCATGGGAATGCTCTTGAATGGTTCTTTTCGTTGCTTCTTGGAACCATTACCAGTTGGGATGTACTAGAAACTTTGTTTACTGAAGAATTCATTCCATATGTTGTTGCCCACCCACCTTCTCCCACATGGACACAAAATGATGAAATGAATGATTCAGAAGAAGAATATCATGAAATATTGCAAGAATTTTCTGAATCAAATCTTGTTGCTGAGAATGAATTCATGAATTCCAAATGGCAATAAAAATATATCATCCTTTGATATACTCCATATGAGGAAGAAATTGAATAATGTCCACCAATGTGTAAGAATAATTCAACCAAAATAAAGAATAATTGGAGGAAGAAAACAATTTTGAGAACAAAGAAAATAGTCATTGCATAGAAGAACATTTCCAAGACATCACGAGTGAAACGAGAATATTGAATGTGGAGAAAGAAGAAAAATAAAATGTTTTTAAGAAAGAAATTTCTCATTTGACTGAAGATAACAACACTCTTGGGCAACCAAGAGTAGATTATATTTAATATTGGTTCAAAAGTATTGTCAACCCTTCAATGCAAACAAGTCTCCTGCACACATTGTTCGATCCCATTGTAGTACATTTTGGGCATGCTCTTGATTCATTCCTATAAGCCCTAATCTTTTTCTTACTGTTGGATCCCATTTCAAAGGCCAATTTGATGCTCGAATGGATCCATTAGAAATCTACCTACACCTAAAATTTCCTCTTTCCTGCAAGTAGGATAGGGTAGGTAGATCTTCTTGTACATAGTTTATTTCTTTAGTTCAAGTTTTGCACAATAAGGAAATTGCTTCGTGAACAAAGGAATGAGAGATTACAAGAATTTATTAAAGATGACTCCATGGCCAAATGGAGAAGGAAGCAACTAAGATTACGGTGTTCTCAGCAATCCATAGGGGGTCACTATCCCGCAGTTGGAGCCAATTGTTGACCAAAATTTGGTGAACTATATTTTCTTGCTCTTGGATTAATAAAAAAAATGATATCGAAAGATGAAAATTTTTAAACTCTTATAATTCCATGAGGTATCCCTTAGTCTTATATTCTCCATGCATTTTTCAGATTGGAAATATGAGATCGTATGCTCAATATATCCAGGTTTAATGTTTAAGGGGAAAGTGACACCTCTTCCATGTGGAGCAAAGCTAATTTCTTGGAAATGTATCCAAATTTTCAGGTCCAAGGCCCTGGTTTTCTTCATTTTTTGGGCCCAAGACCCTTAAAATATTTTTGTGCCCAGTTCAAAACCCATAAAATATATTCATGGTATTTATCATGGGAACCTGTCATTCTCTCCATTCCCCTTACCTCACCACACCCCATACTTAGTTTATTTTTATCTTACTCATTTTCTTCTCCCTCCTTATCTTGCCAAATTACCTCATCTCCCTTTCAATCATTCATGAATTAGTTTATTTTTTTATTACCCCCTACAACCTCTTTGGTCAGACTCATACATATCCATTCCCCCTCACTTCCCAACCCACTCACCCTTCCATGCTCCCCACAGTTTTTAACCCTCTCACTTATACTCCCCCCAAAATACCCCCTCTCATCTCTTCCCTCACCCCTCATATCCCATACTTAGTTTTTATTTGAGTTATGACGTTTGGTCAGATTTACCATAACTCCCTCCCCTCTCCCCCTCATCTCCCTCACATCCACCTCTGACACACTCACCTCACCCCCCCTTACCTCACCTCACATCACTCCCCCTAACTTCGCTCCCTACATTTATCCCTCCCTTCTTCTGCCACCTACATTTCTAACCCACCCCCCTCCCCCCTACACTAACCTTTCCCCCTTTCCTACACTCTCATGCCTCCCACACTTATCCCCTTTTCATAAAACATTATTATTATTTATTTTATTCATCTTTAACTTTTCACACTTTAATCTTATGACATGTGCCCAAATATCCTTAGATGACATGGAAATATGTTTAATACTATGGAAGAGTGCCACATGGAATCCAATAAGATCCTTACATGTGGAAACTAATTAATGGAGAGCACAAAATTAATCCAAGGGCCCAGATGTTCCCATGAATTTTGATAAATGGTGGTTGAGTGTTAATTGTTCGCAGGCCATAACTTGAGCTTCAGTTGTCGGAATCACACAAAATTTATACCTTTGGAAATTTATTTTGACATATAATATGAATGTATAGGTTTCAAAGAATGGAGGTTGCTACATTTTAACCAGAAATTAAAATATCAGTCAGCTGCATTTTTAATGGGCTTGCGTGACAACTCAACTTCACAAGCTCATATCCTGATATCCGAGAGATACATTTGGGAAAATTTATATCTTTGGAAATATAAGAAGATGAATATCACATAAGAAGTGGTTTAAAGGGATTAAAATATCCACATACTTACCATAAAATTAAAACAGAGTCATCTCTTAAAGGAGGCAACAAATTAAAAATTATTCGAAATAAAATTTTAGTTAAAAAAAATTATTTAAATATTTTTGGGGCCCACTTTAAAGAAATAATATGAATGACTTCAAGTCATTAATTATATTACAATGTTGTATTAATGAAAGTGATTTTATAAAAAATAAAAAGGAATTTAAAGAGAAAAAAGAAAGCCCTAACAACTCAAGTAGTTAGAAGAGCATTTCTTTTAAAAAGGGAAAAGCAAGACTTCATGAGTTTAAAAACTAATTGTTTTGATGGAATTAAAAGGAGAAAGAGATATACATACTAGCCATAATTATATAATCAATATTTTGATCAAAAAGCAAATATTTTCATTCTTCTCCATTCTTATCTTCTTCTACACTGTTTTCTCAAAGATTTGTGTTTGTATTCTTGAAACAATCACGGGGCTGAGTTATCAAGTGTTTTTCTTGTAATCTTCTAGGACTTTTCATATATTATCATGGAGCATTTGGAGCCATATATGTGAATTCCAAATGGATTTTGTATATTTTTAGATATATTTTATGAGAAAGACTCCACAAAGAATTCATTCAGGGTTGATCTTGACTGTATCTTGTAAATTTGAGTTTTAAGTATGAGATGTTTGAGGTTGACCTATCAAATTCCCTTCCATTTTAACTGCAATACTTTTTTAAAACTCTTTGAGATGATCAGAAACATTCTCTCCTTTCTCTTGTGAGGAGATATGAACGCATCTATATAAGATTATATATGTGGTGTTAAGTATTTTCATTTTATGATATTGAATATCCTCTTCAATCTTTTATTTGGAAAAAAATTCTTACTGCACTTAAATATCATATTGGGTTATTGAAGAACCATTTTCATATAAATCCAAGAAACAAATATTTGGGGTTTGCTTCCTAATACTCTCCCTAATCCAATATATTCAAAGATATATATTTTAGCCAAAGAGGACAACCACCTCTCTAAAAACGAAGGGGAAATAATGTCCTCATGAGGTTGTTGTTCCAATATTGATAGATCTGAGCATCAACAGGAGGGTAACATATCTCTTAACTGACCACTAGAAAGTTTAAGCCACTGGGGAATTAAAGAATTTAAATTCATACCTTTCCCTCATTCGGTTAAAAAATGTTAACTATCATTGTTAATCGACCCACCGAGATAAAATAGAATCATTGAGCCAATGAAACATAATTCCATTGGGCCACTAAAATATAGTGGCACTAGGAAACCTGAACCACCATCCACTGAGAAGTTCAAAATTTATTGTTTTGAGGTTATCCTGGTCCAATTGATGGGATTTTCCTAAACAAACAACACATATTTCTCCATCAACTGTAGGTTTTATCAACCGGACATCGACCACTAGAGGGAATAACAACTTATTTATATTGATCTAAGGTCGATCGAGTTGTACTCATTCCATTTAAATCAACTACACAAACTTTAGGTCTCTTTCAATCCTCTTTTTCAATATGGACTATAATTCACTCTGATTTCACCATGATTTAAATATTAACATTCTAATTCTCAACCCTTCTATTACTTAATCAATATTGAATACACAATTACATGGAAATTCAAAAATTATGCACACGTGGTTTCTTACAAATTCAATATTCATAAATGATCTTCACTATTGTATATGCATTCAACATAAATAATATAGAATAAAGAATATATTAAGCAATAATTTGGGTCTACAATTTCTGTTTGATTAAAACCATGATTCTCCTTCTCTATTACACACAATAAACACACCCTGCATGCTCTCTTCTTAACTATGATATGAATTTCTCTTTTTTCTCATCTTCACTTTCATGCTTACATTAGATCATTTATATAAATGATTAGTATGAACCTCTAAGATAGGTTCATATCCTTTATTCTTAAATAAAATACTAACAACTTCTAGTTGTCTCTAAAACTACTCAACTTCTCTAACTTCATGCTAAAATGATTTTTTTTTTACATTACATGACATTAAAAGGAAAACCAACTCCCCCTACGTGGAACATTCTATAAGCCCTCTATATCCTTGTACAAACTTTAGAATAATTACAATTTTAAAAGGTGCTCCTGCATCAAAGTGGTGTTGTCCATTCCATTACCAATTATATTGATGTGTACTATCATGCTATAATGGAGAAGAAATCAACAACGTTCCTATTGATAACATCGTGTAATATACCTAAAGTGTATTACACATATGTAATAATGTATAAATCATTCATGTTTTACTAAGTAATCATAAGATCAATATTGCATATTTATTATGGCAGCTGCCGATCCAGGTCTCTCTCAGCTCACAGGGCGCGTCTAGGCGGCTCCAATACGTCCCCCATGCGCGCACACGATCTGGAGCAGTGGTATCGCTCTCTCAACACACAGGGCGAGATCCTCCTTCGTGCACGCGATCTGAAGCAGTGGTAGCCTTCGGTGGCCGCCGCCCTGACAAGATGGCTCCAACTCCGACTGCCGAGAATGAGGAAGATCCTTTGGAAGCTTTCAAAGAATTAGTCCACTCGGCAGGACCTAAATCCAAGCCCCCTCTCCCGTCTAAGTTTGTTAAGAAGATGGAGGAGATCCCTTCTCTGGAGCTCTCTCTAGAATAGCCTTGCCACCTTGCCCTCTATCTGGAATAAAAGGCCCTTGTCGGAAAGTTTACCGGGTTATGGTCCAGCCCCAAAACGGTAGATGCATGGATTGAATAACGATGGAGGCCGTTGATACAGGAAAAAATTACTCGGAGCGCAGTAGGCAGGGGTTTTTTCGTCTTCAGTTTCTCAAGCAAAGAGGACCGTGATCTAGTTTTCAAATCCGGACCCTATTTCATGGGGTCAAGAGGACTGTTCTTAGCCCCCTGGACTCTTGACTTCAATCCTGGAGACGAGATCACCGCAACCTCTGTTTGGGTTAGGCTGCCTCACCTCCCCATTCATCTCTGGGGGAGAAGCTCTCTAGAGGACATTGGAAACAAGCTAGGGCGTTTCCTGGACAGTGTGGAACCGAAAGGGGACCAGTTTACCTGTGCTCGTATTTGTGTGGAGGTTAACCTCGAGAAAGGCCTACCGAAAGCCATCAAGCTCTCCCTGGGGGAATGGTGCCATATCCAAGAGCTGGACTACAAGCAGATCCCTTTTAAGTGCCTTCCGTGCCATGCATACGGGCATTTCGCAAAAATCTACCCCAAAGTCTCTGAGGAGCCGGGACTAGTCAAAGAAGATGATTTTCAGCCAATATCCAACCGACGAAGGCAATCCAGGCGAAAGGATCCGATTCCCCAGACTCCAAAGGCCACTCATTCAGCAGAGGCAACTCTAGAAAATAAAAACAGCTTTGAGGCACTGAAGGAAGATGAAACCCCAGATCCAGAAGCAACAGAAGTGAAGGAAGATCCTCCGGTAGACGAAAGCCCTCCAGACTTCACCCCCCCAGGCCTAGTAGCAGCAAGATAATTGCGGGCCTCAGGTCCAGTTCCCTCTGCCTCGGCAGGTCTGACTGTTTCAGTCCCATCTAGCAATTCTGTGGAAACTTCTGATACTGAAGATAATTCAGTCCCGTCTCCACCTCTTACTCGAGGATGAAATTCCAACAAAGCCCGCAGAGAAAAGGAGGCAGCCTCCAACATCTCTTCAGGCTCTCAGAAAAAGATGGATCCCTTCTTTAAGACGAAAATTCCACCCCCCTCCGGTTAATGTTTTGCTTCTGTCTCCTTTTGTGCTCACAGTTTGTGAGAATTTACTCATGTAAGCAATTTTTGCCATTTTTTTGAATTAGCTCCAGAAGCAGATGGGATGGGTTTCCCCAGACATTTACAAGAAGGTTGGCAGCACTGTTAGAGGTCACCAACCTTCTTCAGATATGTAACTTTCTGGTTCTGGCTTGCCAGAACGCCGCCTAATGAAACATAACCGTTCTTGTTAAAATAAAAAAAATATTGCATATTTATTATATTATAATTAATGATAGTCACAATTTTTTCCAAAAGGATGTGACTTATCAAATCTTATGTGTATTTATACACATCCATTTTACTCAATCAATCACCAATCTGAAATATATTCATATAATAAATATTTATCATTTAATATGGATATAAATAATTACTTTATGAATTCATGATGTTCCCATGAAGTGAACCACTAGGTTCACTCCAATGGGTATAAGAGCATTTTTTCCACTAACCCATGGTCAAAATTTGTTTTTCTAGTAGCAATATTAGGCCAGTGGTACATCCTTAATGAAATTATTCGACAAAGAATCACTTCAAAAGTATATGATTTAGAGCACATTAAAAGGAAAAAAAAAGGAGAGTGAGAAAAATAAAATAAAAAATCTGAAAACTGTAGTGTTAGCATTGCCGAAAAGTATGTTGTTAACCATCACTTACATTTTTATATTTTAAACCATTCACTTGGAATCACATGCTTTGATTCACTATGGGGTACTATGTATTGTGATAATAGTCTTTGATTGGTGTATTGCATTTCTAGGCTACATGAAAGCTTAGTTAAATTCTTGCAAGCATGGTGACAAATGTACCTTCTGGTTTAGGAGTATTTTATGCTCATTTTTATTTGAGAGGATCCCATCATTATGACCTCCTTTATCAGTTACACCTACTAGGCCTAGAGATCCAAATATGGTTTGGTGGACTACTGTCAAACCCATTTATAATAGTTTTTTTCAACTAGTGGTTTATGAAAATGGTCCTTAGTTAGGATTATATACATGCAAATATATAATTTAGATAGTCCAGGGAACCTCCCACTACCATACGACGAGTAGAGGGGTTCTTTGGGTAAGTCCATTTAAAATATTTTTTAATATATTTTAATTTTTTTAATTTGTAATCATATGTAATTTTTAAATTTTAAGAGGTATATACTAAATATTTTTTGAAAGTAATGTATTAGAAAACAATTATAGTGATATATATGTAGTATTGGTATGACCAGTTGAATTTCCTTGGATCTAATATCACTTAGTAGGTGACAAGGTGGAGGAGGATCATCCTCTAGAGGCCACCCAAAGTGGCGAGACACTCAAAGATATACTTTAGAAACATGAGGGATTAACCTAAGGACATGTCCCCATGTGATTGACCAAGGTTCTTCTAGACCTACATTAGCATGTCATATGGGTTACATGTGGGTTTAGGGATCATGGCCATGCATTCTATGACAACCAACATTAGATATTGTCGCCTACCATGGGCCCTCTTCACACCTCTTTTTTCACTAATGGTATATATACTAACATTTGTATCATCATAGGTTATTGAGCCAAATTTTGAGATACATTGCATATTTTGTTTCATGATGTAAATTTTTTTATGATGTGTGTGTGTGTGTGTGTGTGTGTGTGTGTGTTTTGATCTTGGTGTCTATCTGATGTTGTAATTTTCATTAAATATTTGCATTAATGGTTATGCGTTAAATCAATGCAACACATGCCAATCTAAAATGTCATTTTCTAATGAATAATTGAATTCACTAAATATCCTTGGAATGTGAAAATAAGTGATTTATTCAAAACTGCATTCTAAGAGTCTCATTTGTATATACTTTCATACAAGCCCAAGATCAAACAGATAATAAATGTTAGTTAATAATTTGTGACACTACAAATTACATTGGATTTTATACATGTGACTCTTATCTTATATTCTTGACCCATAGTGCATGCATGTGAATCTTCTCTTATCTTCTCGATCCATAGTGCAATTGTAGAAGGAAACACCATGATGAAGTCAAACATAGTGAACTTACCTTCCAAAACCCTTCCTCAAGAGACCTCCAATGACTTTGAAAATAACACCAGAGGCATTGGTCCCAAGCTCACGAGGATAATGGGATATGATGGCTAAGGGATACACAAAGAAGTAAAAGGGATTGTGATCGCCATTGTATCTTAATCTAGGCTCAATCATGAAGGCCTAGTATTTAGTGGAAAAGAAGCCAACACAAGTTTATCTCAAACCACCTTCATCAAGTCAAGAAGAATTGGAAAAGAAGCCATTCCCGTGGAGGAAAAGGTATCTAGGAAAGGAATGTGAAGTAATCTGATCAAATATTCTTGTAAAGGCTCAGAAGAGGGAATAAAAGAGATTAGTCCACCATCCAAATCCACTCCAACTCATAGGGAACCAAACAATCAAGTTGGAAATAATCATCACAAAACAAAAATGCATGGCATACCATATTTGGTTTGTTTCTATTGTAAGAAAAGGAATCATTAGGATAACAAATGTTGTCACTATAGAAGTCCAAGTAGCCCATATAAGAAATATTTAAAGTAGTCTATATTAACTAGACATTAGCTAGCCAAATATTGGAGGGTTTACCCAGAACTCCATCACAAAAACTAAACAACCAAAAACAATTTTTCGAGAGTGAAGGTCAAGGGGAAAGAGGATTTTCTTACACTTGTAGCCCAACGAGAAGAAATTTTCTAATGACCTATTGTAGCAGTTAATTTCATCCCTATCCATGAGAAGGATAGCATGCTTATGCCAAAGGAAACACCTATTCATATCTTATCTTCCATATTGCAGTGGAGGAACCCTTTCTTGGATATTTTCCAAAGGATGCTTGAAGGTAGAGAAGAATAAGATTTGAGGGAGTTGAAGCTTTTGGGGACCAAAATCATACAAATGGGAAGGTATGATCCAAATTGGATCATCACCAAAAAAAATACTCATTGGAGACTTTGTAATAAGCATTTAATTATTTTTGGAAAAGTTGAGAAAATGTTCAAAATTCTCTTGGAAGTTGAAATGAACCATTTTGATGGTTGGACTTCCAAGGAAGCCCATTAAAAATGAATGTTGTAATGAATGAGAGTGGGAATGGAGAGATGAGGAGGAAATGAAGAAGGGTGGTAGAAAATATGAAAGCATGAAGAGGTAGTCTACTTGATGATTGAAGGAGAAGAAGACACAAAGTATTTGTTGTGATGAGTGAATACTTTTCTGATCCATGTAAATCTACAAATTTCGTGCCACTGAGTAACAATACAATATTATTTTGTATATCTCACCCTTTGTAATAAATTTCCTTCTTAATAAAATCCCCAATCAATTTGGTTTTCCCAATTGGGTTCTAGGCTAAATCTGTAGTCTTATGGCGTGTTTAACTGTTGTGTGTGACTGAGCAATTTATTTTGTTTTGGTTCTCATTTTTATTCTATTTGCATAATGAAACACAATGACGTGAATGAGTACTAACACTCAATTCTAAAACACTTCTTAAACATTTTCATATAGTTCTGTTTGCAATTGGCAAAGGGTGGTTGAATACATATAGATCTGTAGCAACTTGAATGATTTGCATGGATTTTGTTTGAATAGATTTTAAGTTTTATGTAATAACTTGCATATCTCAAAAGTTATTATTCCTTTTCAGTTTCAAATCAAACTTGGTCTTGGTATTACATAGTTTTAATGCTATGAATGCCACATCAAATAGAGTGCATTATTTAATTTAACACTGTAGAAATTATAAAGTTTTAATTGTTGTGTTATCTCATTCAAATAACAAAATTTGATTATATATATATAT
>SNQJ01S0015405.1:4018-20283 GCA_010110895.2 Picea sitchensis | reverse complement strand
TGAGCAAGAGTTTTCCTGCAAGGAGTGCAGTGAAATTGCCCGCAAGGTGTGCGTTGACAGAAGTCAGAGTTCATCTCTGCAAGCTCAGGAGGGATAACATTGTTCTCATTCTCGCAGAAGTGCAAGCTAAGAACACGAGCCATGCAAGGTGTGCGCAGGCCGAGTGAAATCTCAGAGATTACAACCTGAGGGAGTTGTTGAAGGACCACTGTCGCAGGGAGTGCGTAGAGTCGAAGAGGTTCAAATACTTGGAAGTATTTAAAGAATTGCCGCAAGGAGTTCATACAGGAGTCTTCTTGAAGACTCGAGTTGTGGAGAAAGCTCACGAGGGATAGAGTCTTCGAAGTTGTCGAAGAGAAGCTCAAGAGGGCTAGTGCCTTGAAGTATTGTAAGAAGGCACAACGATGTTGTTTTGCAGGTGGATAAGTTTTGTGGGAAAACACTTTGTTCATTTCACTGCAATCGTCAAGGAGAAATTAGATGGTTGGAATTCTCCGTGGAGAATTTGCAAAGTCCCAAGAGCCGTTGGATCGTGCAGAGGAGAACGAGAGTTACAGTTTAAAACCTTTTCATCAAGATTCGCGAGGTTGCGAAAGGCGAAGTCGTGAAACCGTGAAAGAATATAAGTCGTCTGTTAGAAGGAGGACATGTGTCGTGAGATCACCCGTATCAGGGATTTGGACATCGGAGGTCAGAAAGATAAATCCTTTAACTTTGCGAGTGGCGAAGTCGCAAGATAATCCCAGCCGTCCATCGAAGGAGGACAGGTGGCAAAGATCAAGGGATCTCGCGAACTCAGAGGTTCACAAAGTGAGAGCCCAAAGATTTGGTGCTCCAAGTCGCGAGTGGCGAAATCGCGAGGAGCTAGGACAACCATAGGATCCGAGCCAACAAGGGTCATTGAATCACTCACATAATCTCATTTCAGGGTTTTGTGGGTTGAATAACCAAAATCTTAGCATCAGGATTCGTGAAGTCGCGAAGTCCAAAACTCCAAAAAAGGCGGGAAGTTCCATTGTGGGACCCGCGTTGAGGACGTGTCGGAATTTCGGCATATCGACAGATAGGAAGTCGAGACTTCTGTCCCAAAACTCCCGAAGTCGTGAGTTGTGATAAGGACTAACGAGGAGTTCGGGATCTCGACACTTCGGGTGTCAGGATATAAAGGAGGCAGTGCTTCGGGAAGCGAAGTCGCGAAGTGCCGAAGCTGGGCACGAGGGACACGTGGTAGAACCACAAGGTGGGGCCCACATGATTGGCAGGTGAACACGCGTCTCCTGGAGGAAGGAGTCCATACTCCATTGACTTCTCGCGTCTCGGGGAGTCGCTAGATAAGAACATGAGAGCTCGACATTTAAACTTGCGAAGTTGCGAGTAGCGAGAACGCGAGGAGAAAAGTCAACATCGCTTCTCGGGGTTTCGTGAAAGAAAGGTGCCAAGGTTGGATGCCACAACTTGCAAAGTGGTGAGTAGCGAGAGGAGCTAGCGCTAAGCTTAGCCGGTGGTCACGGGTGGAGGGCGCTGACAGAGGTTCGCTATACCCATTTCGTGATTTCAGGTATCGCGAGATTTGAAAGGAAGATTCAGGAGCCACGACTCATGAACTCGCGAGTAGCAAGTTGCGACAAGTGCTTTTGGAATTGGGCCTTGGTCATAGCGTTGTGGTCGCACGGAGAAGTGGAGCTCGCGCCTAGTGCTGTTCACGCAGGGGAGCTTCCGAAAGGACCCATGGATCGATAATTTGTGATTCCAGCAGGGAATCTAAAGAGCCGATTCGGCTCGAGGGAGATAAAGAACGATCCTGTGAGCGGATCTCGGCTCGAGGGCCTATAGGTCTGCGTCATCTTGGTGTCTATCTGATGCTGTAATTTTCATTAAATATTTGCATTCATGGTAATGTGTTAAATTAATGCAACACATGCCAATCTAAAATGTCATTTTCTAATGAATAATTGAATTCATTAAATATCCTTGGAATGTGCAAAGAAGTAATTTATTCAAAACTACATTCTAAGAGTCTCATTTTTATATACTTTCATAGAAGCCCAAGATCAAACAGATAATAAATGTTAGTTAATAATTTGTGACACTACAAATTACATTGGATTTTATACATGTGACTCTTATCTTATCTTCTCGACCCACAGTGCATGCATGTGACTCTTCTCTTATCTTCTCGATGCATAGTGAAATTGCAGAAGGAAACACCATGATGAAGTCAAACATAGTAAACTTACCTTCCAAAACCCTTCCTCAAGAGACCTCCAATGACTTTGAAAATAACACCAGAGGCATTGGTCCCAAGCTCACGAGGAGAATGGGATATGATGGCTAAGGGATACGCAAAGAAGTAAAAGGGATTGTGATCGCCATTGTATCTTAATATAGGCTCAATCATGAAGGCCTAGTATTTAGTGGAAAAGAAACCAACGCAAGTTTAGCTTAAACCACCTTCATTAATTCAAGAAGAAATGGAAAAGAAGCCATTCCCATGGAGGAAAAGGTATCTAGGAAAGGAATGTGAAGTAATCCGATCAAATATTCTTATAGAGGCTCAGAAGAGGGAATAAAAGAGATTATTCCACCATCCAAATCCACTCCAACTCGTAGGGAACCAAACAATCATGTTGGAAATAATCATCACAAAACAAAAATGCATGGCATACCATATTTGGTTTGTTTCTATTGTAAGAAAATGAATCATTAGGATAACAAATGTTGTCACTACATAAGTCCAAGTAGCCCATATAAGAAATATTTACAGTAGTCTATATTAACTAGACATTAGCTAGCCAAATATTGGAGGGTTTACCTAGAACTCCATCACAAAAACTAAACAACCAAATACAATTTTTCGAGAGTGAAGGTCAAGGGGAAAGAGGATTTTCTTACACTTGTAGCCCAAGGAGAATAAATTTTCTAATGGCCTATTGTAGAAGTTAATTTCATCCCTATCCATGAGAAGGATAGCATTCTTATGCCAAAGGAAACACCTATTCATATCTTATCTTCCATATTGTAGTGGAGGAACCCTTTCTTGGATGTTTTTCAAAGGATGCTTGAAGGTAGAGAAGAATAAGATTTGAGGGAGCTGAAGCTTTTGGGGACCAAAATCATACAAATGGGAAGGTATGATCCAAATTGGTTCATCACCAAAAAAAATACTCATTGGAAACTTTGTAATAAGCATTTAATTATTTTTGGAAAAGTTGAGAAAATGTTCAAAACTTGCTTGGAAGTTGAAATGAACCATTTTGATGGTTGGACTTCCAAGGAAGCCCATTAAAAATGAATGTTGTAATGAATGATAGTGGGAATGGAGAGATGAGGAGGAAATGAAGAAGGGTGGTAACAAATATGAGAGCATGAAGAGGTAGTCTACTTGATGATTGAAGGAGAAGAAGACACAAAGTATCTCCTGTGATGAGTGAATACTTTTCCGATCCATGTAAATCTACAAATTCCATTCCATTGAGTAACAATACAATATAATTTTGTATATCTCACCCTTTTGTAATAAATTTCCTTCTTAATAAAATCCCCAATCAATTTGATTTTCCCAATTGGGTTCTAGGGTAAACATGTAGTCTTATGGTGTGTTTAAATGTTGTGTGTGACTGAGCAATTTATTTTGTTTTGGTTCTCTTTTTTATTCTATTTGCATCATGAAACACAATGACGTGAATGAGGACTAACACTCAATTCTAAAAAACTTCTTAAACATTTCCATATAGTTATGTTTGCAATTGGCAAAGAGTGGTTGATTACATATAGATCTGTAGCAACTTGAATGATTTGCATGGATTTTGTTTGAATAGATTTTAAGTTTTGTGTAATAACTTGCATAGCCCAAAGGTTATTATTCCTTTTAAGTTTGAAATCAAACTTGTTTTGGCATTACATAGTTTTAGTGCTATGAATGCCACATCAAATAAAGTGCATTATTTAATTTAACACTATAAAAATTATAAAGTTTTAATTGTTGTGTTATCTCACTCAGATAACAGAATTTGATTATATATATATATATGAATGGGTGATTTGTTTCAATTAAAATATACTAAAACTTGTATAGTAGAGTTGCAGTGTGGACTTTAAAGTTAACATTAATTAATAAAACAAGTAAACAAAAGTCTTGCACCAAATAATGAACAAAGATACCCATTCAAACATAGAGAATACCATTTATTTTGATAAAGGATCCATGTTAATACGGATAAAATTCTCCCAAAATTTGGATTTTTCTTTTTAACTCGACAATCAAAACACATGTATAGATTGCAAATACCACTAGATATATTTATGGGATATATTTCCCATCAAAAGTCCCAAATATAATATTAAGTGTTTCTAGAAACATTTTTATTAATATATGTTTAGACACTTAAAGAGATTTGAAATCTCTCATAGAGATCATTATCTCTAGGTGTTTCTGGAGCCATTTTTATTAATATATGTTTAGGTACCTAAAGAGATTTGAAACCTCTCAAAGAGATCATTATCTCTAGTAAACTAGTTTTTAACGAATCGTTTTGGAATTTGAATGGGTGTGATTAACAATCTTTCTAAAGCAAAGTATATATAGGCATGGCAAAGTATATATAAGTATGTTATTTTAATATATAAGCTTCAAAGTTTCTTATAGAAAATGTTTTTCCTAATAGTACAAGTTTTCTATGAACAACTGAATTAAAACTATGAAGGCCTACGTACTTTCTCCTTTGAATTATAAACCATAGCTTTTATGGAAATGAGTTCAATTGTGCATTGAGTGCCATGGTACATTTTCGAATTCTCAATTGTAAAGTATACGCGTAAGAGATGACTAAACTTGAGGTATCCGCAAATTCTATGGATAAGATAGATAGAAAGAGGATAAGAAAATAGTTGGCGATAGAAAGAGGATAGGAAAATAGTGGGCCATCGTTGAAAGAGGTGAATCTCATGATTCACTATACTTAAATTTTAAATTAATGTTGATATCTTAACTTGATGATTTTTTTTCCTTAAATAAAAACAAAAAAATGTATTGATGATGATGATGATTAACTATTTTCTTAATCGAAACTAAGAAAAAAATTATTTATTCCATTTATATTTTCTATATTATTTTAAAAAACCATACAACAACATAAATTAAATAAAATTGTTGTTATGATCTTTAATTATAAATAAATAAAATTATATTATTTATAATATTAAATTATACTATAAAGGAAAAAAAATGTGATTAAAATTTTGATCAAAATATACTAATATAATTTTTTATAAATTCATTTAAATTTGAATATAAATGGGATTGATGTGAAGTGCATTTATCTTTGATATATACTTTCTGGTTAAGAATATGTGTTTTTTTTTAAGAGATTACAAGTTCAAATTCAGAGGGGGTAGTGTATGTATACTTCCTTAGACTTTGTTTGCCAAATAGTTAGGTGTAAGGGGTCCCTTGTCTCACAAATAAGGGGGTTTCATACATCAATTTGATGTTTGGCTTGTTGGAAACCTTAAAATTAGATTATTATTATTATTATTATATAATTGTAAAGCCATATTAAAAAATTATAAAATTACACTATGAAAAATAAATATAAATTTAGGAGATTTTTAATTAGATTTTACAACATGGAAGACAAGAGATTGCTTAAAATTGCTTCCAAATCAAGTCATAACCACAATCGACTCAAGCGAGGATGGCATAAAAAGGCCCAATCTTGGCTAAACTATTGGGGAATAATGGAAGAAACCATTTTGCTGAATAAAGATATTATTAAAAAAAACGTCAAATCAAAATTTAAGGAAAAAATGTGATGTGATAAAGAGTTATAGGAAAAAAGAAAATTAAGGTATTATAAAGATGTAATCAACCCTAATCTAGAAGATCAAAATGATCTATCGGTTTTGCCAAGTTTTAAAGAAAAAAATAGGCATTGCTAAGATAAGAACAAATTCTCACGAGCTCCATAGTGAAACTGGGCGTTGGTCAATTCTTAAAACACCATGGGATGAAAGAGTGTGTCACCTTTGTGACACTAAGAATGTAGATGAAAAACACTTTCTCTTAGATTGTCCAGCCTATACCCATATTAGATCTTATTTTCAAAATATTGATCACACTACCAACCTGGAAAGCTTCTCTTAATGCTTTTCGAGCACAAAAACAAAATTCTAAAGAATCACAAGTACTCACTTACCCGCTTAAGGTCGGATAGACCAATTAAGTCTTAGTGAACGTTAATCATCATCATCATCATCATAATATTTGATAATAAATATTAATGTAAAATCTTAATATTTAATATATTTTTCTTTTATAATTGGTTTTTAAATAATATTTATTATATAACTTAATCAATTGCTTATGTAATCAACATTGTAATATGTGACAGTATCATGAATATTTTTAATATTATTAATTTTATTAATTTAGAGTAATCTTTACTTTTGTGAAGTCAACATTATAATGATTAATGATGTGAGAGTTTATGTTTTAAGGAGGAATCTTCCTCTCTATTAAAAAAAAAATTGAATTAATAATTAGATGGTATTAGGCTTCTCATTGACCAATTATACTATTTTGTAGTCAATTTTTAATAAACATTAAAAAAACTTTGAATTAATGATTAGATGATATTAGGCTCTCATTGACCAATTACACTATTTTCCTATCAACTCTAATATCCAATACATTTAAAAAAACGTTGAATTAATGATCAGATTGCATTAGGCTCCTCATTGACCAATTACACTATTTTCCTATCAACTCTAATATCCAATATCCACTACATCATGTAGTGGGTTTCTTATTTTAAAGTAAACATTGTAATGATGTGAGAGTACGAGTATTTCAAAGTAAACCATGTAATGATGTGGGAGTATATGTTATAGGAAGAATATTTCTAGTATCAATAATTTATGGTTATTTTTAATTTTGTAAAGTTAACATTATAAAGATGTGAGTGTATGTTTTAGGAGGAATATTCATAGTAATATTAAGCATAAAAAAAATTAAACTAATGATTAAATAAGACTAAGCAGAGCATTAACCAATTATCCTACTTTCTAATTAATTATCATAATTAAAAAAAGCTTATTCCTGTAATTTTTATTTCATCTAGTATTTAATCTAAATTTTAATTTAAAATTTCCTGTAATTTTTATTTCATCTAGTATTTAATCTAAATTTTAATTTAAAATCAAAAACAAAATTATTAACAAGATAATTTCATTTTTATATATCCAAAATGAAAATCTGTTCTACATGAAATTTTTTCACGATCAGACATTCTCTTCCATGTGTAGAGAGAACGAAAACATCTTCTTCTTCAATATGTAGAGAGAATGAAACTCTATTGGCATCTGTAAATTTTAATCATAAGCTCAAGAAAACGTGGTTCCAATTATTATTATTTTTAAATAAATAATTTAATGTATAATGATCTGCCGTGTGATATAAGTTGGATATAAAGAGTGTTTCTATTTAATATGGCATCATTGGCATGAGACAATTGAAGGATAAGAACATCCATTTACTATTTAGCGTGGTCAACCCTACTTCTCTCGGATTTCTACGTCACCCTCCATTTAAATGAACTGTTGTCTCGGAAAAACAAATGGAAGCTTACGTCTGAAAACTATCCTTAATAGTTAGCCGGATTTTCCTTACAGTTGCAGATCCCGCAAATAAGCCTACAACCTTCAGCACAGTAGTAAGTGTCCTGTCCGGAATCTTTTGATCACCAAACGACTCTATGGAGTATAAGCTTGCAAAGGGCACTACGTTTCGTAGAGACTCCAAATCTGAAATCGATTTCTTGGTGAACATTGTAAATGTAAAACAAGATCTTCTCGGGCAAACCAATTCTCCTGATACTGTTCTATGCATGGAAGCCTTGGGGAGTGAACGATTCAGCAGAAGTCTCTCTCTTCCAATATTATCAGATATTGAAGATAAAGATCGTGATGAAGAACTCGGGAAAGCCGAGAAGGATTACTCCTCCGGAGATTTGGATGAGAACGAGGTGATAACCTGCACGCTCAATAAAGAGGCTGAAGATGAAATCGACCGACTAACGGGCAAATTCAAGAGCTTCGTCATGAAAACCATATATGGTGAAACTGGGGTTTTACATGATGGAACCACTCGTGTGGAGAAGGATCTAAAATTGAAGATAGCAATGATCGTACTGGACTGCAACTCAATCTCTTCTAACAGTTACAGCCACCGCTCATCCTATGAAGGGAGAAAATCTCTTATTTTGGAGCCGACGAATTCCCGTTTTGAATCGAGACAAACTGATGCTTCAAAGGAGATTGAAACTCCCCAAAATGATCTTCGACACTCAAAGTTACCGCTTCCTCCTCGCCTCAGGGAAGCCTCTTACAGAACTCCACTCCGTCTCAGCTCGCCCCGCAAGGATTTGATTCAGTTTCGACCACCAAGCTGTTTCGGAGAACTTTTCACTCCCAAAGAATCGTTGGGGCGAAATAGCATGCAGTCAGCACTCTCTAAAATCGTGAAAAAACAAAAGGAGATTTCGGTAACATTTTCTCTTTCTGCAATAAAAGCCGTTGTTTATGCACTCGATTGGAGAGATTTTGTCCCTTAAATTTTAGCCTTTTGATTTCCTGATTTTTAGAATTCTAAAATTGTCGTTGCTCCCTACGGATTTTAGGTCAAGTTATGGAGGAGCAGTCTAGATTCGATACGAGAGTATGGAAAAGTTGAGATCCACTCTGCCCGGCTTCTGCATTTATATTTGTTTTCTCCCTTTTGCATATAGTAATAATTAGTTTACTTACATTTTCTCCATGTTTTCCCTCAGTTCCCGAGGCATCCGTGCTGTGTTTGCCCTCATTTCCCGAGGCATCCATGCTGGCGTCCGGCTGCTGATAGAGACCCAGATTGCAGGTATGGCATGGTCACTGGACGCAATGCTTACTGTAGTCTTATTATTATTAATTTTTTTATACTGTTCGATTTTTTTACGACCAAATCATATATCTAGACGGTTTTTTTAATAGATCTCTCTCTCTCTCACATATATATATATATATATATATATATATATATATATATATATATATATATATTTTTGTATAAGTGGATGAGCTTTCATTTCAGGCAATGAATATGGTATGAAACTTACACACGAACATTCAGCAACAACAAATGAAGTGTTACAATATAACTGGAATTTTGATGTTTTAGAAAGTATTAAATTAAAATTATTTTTTTGAAATTCCAGGAAATAAATCTGTTGAGTGATTAAAGTTTCTTAAACTTTGAAAATAATAAACAAATGAAGTGTTACAATATAACTGGAATTTTGATGTTTTAGAAAATATTAAATTAAAATTATTTTTTTGAAATTCCAGGAAATAAATCTGTTGAGTGATTAAAGTTTCTTAAACTTTGAAAATAATATGGTAAACTTGTATATATTTAGAATGTTGTTTAAATGTTTTAAGTTTTGAAATTTTTGATATAAATATTGATGAATTTATTATTTTTGTTGTTTAAATGTATTTTTAATATATTAATGAATTTAAATGAATTTGGTATTTTGAAAAATTCTTAAAAAAACTTAAATTATATAGATTTAACCACTTATATTTACCAGTCTAAAAGTTTATAACCAAAAACAAAATCCACTGAAAAATATGATAAAAAAACAAAACAAAATATAGAACTTTTAAATTACGAATTGATTTAGCCATGAAATTATGTTATTTAACTAAATAGTCTAATGCTTCATTTGATCTCCATCTTGTTCGAAAACAATTGATCTAATTGACCTAATTTTGAAATTTTGTTTAGGTCACTGAAATGGATACAATCTCTACAACTTAAGCTGAGGTCAAGGCTGGTGAATTTCTTGCAATGTCAGCGAACATTTTGCGTTTCACGAAGAACTTTAAGTAATGGAACTTGAATTTGTCCATCGGTGTGAGGTTGTCCACTATCATCGAAGGGGATGATAATGGATTAGTAGATTTATTAGTTAGGATATTGTGTTGGATCAGAGTTTGAATTAGTTTTGATAACCAAACACCAGTTTGGTGGTATTTTTGTTTTGAGTTTGGAAGATAATTTTTGTTTTGAGTTTGGGAGATAATTAATTTATTAATAATACTCGATTTATTTTTATTTTGAATAAATAGATTTTTAATTATAATAAATTTTAAAATATAATAAGATATAATATTTGTTATTGGAAGTTTTATTTAATTTTGATGGATAATAATAGTATTTGAAGTTTTAATAATTAAATTGGTAATTTTGTGACTTTAACAATAATTTTATTTTGTTAATTAATTTGGGGTATAGTGATAGTTTAATATTAAATATCCAAATAAATCTAAAGTATATGATAGGTGTATGAGAATTTTATTCAAATGGATTGGAAACACCTAATGTGATATGTTTTAAAAAGATTCAGAAAATTTGACTTTTTAATGTAAAAAAATATTGATAAAGTAAAGTACAAATACATTTACCATTTCAATGTTTTTAGATTTTTTTTTTATTGTTAAAAATTAAATTTATTATTTAAATTTTCCATTTAAAGTTGTATCTATTATTTTTATAAGTTTAATTTAAGTAAATACTTTTTTTTAATAAAAATAATAATATTTTTTTTTGGATTTTGTAATGCAATCTTTGTTTGACTTACATACCTTATCCCCTTTTGGATTTGAACTTGTGACCTCTTAGGAGAAAACACAAGTTCTTAACCGTTAGACCCACTATATGTGGGATGATAAGTCCTTCTAGAAAAAATGATGACATATTATTACAAGGTAACTCTAAATTATAACCTTTGATTATTATTGCATAGTAGTTTTTTTATAACTTTATGATAATAATTGCAATAATTATATTTTGTTATTGATATATATGAAGAGAGAGATGTGTCCTCGGACATATAAATTTTATTAAAAGAAGGAAAAGAATTACAAAATAAATGTGAGAGTTTACAATCTCCGACATTACTCTCACATGAGAAAATAAGAGCTTTAATCAAAAGCAATTCTAAGCTAAATTTTGGCAGGGACATCTTATCACATAATCATGTGAGTATGGGAAGTGTCCATTTACATTAAATAAATATTCTAATTGTTTTCTATTTTGATGCTTATAATAAGCTACTCTCTTCTAGACTCACTATCTAATCTAACTAAATACATTATAGAAAAGCCTAAGTATAATAAAATAATATTATACTAAGTAGTTTGGGATCATAATATCTAACAATATATAGATATCATGATGCCACTGTGTACATATACTAATTCTTGGTGACTTGTTGGGTGTGGATAACTCCATTACAAATATAGTTCTTCCAACATTGTCTCTTTGTACCATGATTATCCTCTACATGGTATCCTCTCAAGACTACCATGACTAAACTCCAGATAGGATCCCCCCAAGAATCCTCTTCATAGTAGGAGGATCAAACCCTTTAACAATATGGTCACCCTATTTCATGGTCCATATTCTTCAATGTTGGCCCCACTTTCGTCAACAAACTCTTACAATATTTTACAAAATGACATGGCTCCCATCAAATGACCTTTGTCTATGAAAAAACTACACCCTCTTTCAAAACTTACATGGCATCATTTGTTGGGATAGGCATTTAACTGTATAGGAGAAAAGAAGATCTGAAAGAAGTGGTTGTAATGTCCTTGATCCAGAACCCTTTGTAATTGTAAACATAGGTTGGTGAGTCATTGTAACTAAGTGTAAATTTAATTTATTCTTAGGCTGGTGAGACAAGGACACTTGGTTATGGTATTGCACGGATCAAAAAAAGTGCGCCGAGAATTGTTATAAAGACAATGTGTGCACATTCTACGTGTTGCACGCACCTGGGAAAGCGTGCACATTGCACTATATTGCACGCACTTAGGTTAGTGCATGGGAATGGATGTTTATGTTTTGAGGCCGAGGAGATTGTGTAATTATGAGGCTAGTGAGCTTGGACATAGATAGGCCAATGTGCATATCCATGCAAATTTATTCATGTTTATTATTATAATATTGCAACGTGGCTCGTTGACTGGCTTAGACGAAAAGAGATGGGGGGCCTACTCCACTAGAAAAAAGTGAAAAGGGGGTGAGTCGTAAGTCACGGGGAATATTTTAATAATATTTCTGGGAAAAGTGTAATGTCACATATATTATTTTATCCTAAGTTCTTGAGGGTATGGAACTGGTCACCAAGTGGTGTGAATATACTTTTGGAGGTGACAACTGTCAAGTGGAAGGCATGTAATATATATTTCTGGCCTTACTATATCTTGGGAATTATTGTTTTATTATTATCATTACCATGGTTGTTGTAGGATCTTGTGATGTAACATACCCGACCCCCTATTTAACTTCTAAGGGATGCGGTATCAAATTTTTTGTTTCTTGTAACAACCTTACTATATTCACGAACTCGCGGTGGCGGTCTTGCGAAATAATGGTCTATATTCATACCTCTCACGAACCCGCCACCAACACTTAAATTACTTTTCATTCGCGGACTCGCAGACGCATGATTATGTGTCTTCCCTTAATAAGTTCATCTGAGAAGTCTCAACACTTAGCCATTTTTTCCATCCACATAGACTCATGGAATCGCGGACTTACAATTTTGTTCCACCCCTTCATAAGTTGGTCCAAAAGTATCAACACTTAGTCACTTTTCTATTTGTCTGAACCTACCATGCTCCTAAGTCCAGTCACTTTTCTATCTGTGTGAACCTGCCATGCTCCTAAGTTCACTGCCTACATGTTACACACGTGGACCTACCCAACATTGTCTGTCGGCTTGGACACATGACACTCAAACCACGTCACCTTCGTTTTACTAAATACCATTACACCATGCCACATGGCACCGTAGCCACCCTCCACATGGACCCTCCATGTGGACTTACGTGGGATACACCTCACCACTAATTCATGGCATGACCTTCTAGGTTAGGACAAATTTATTCCGTGTATTGGGTCGGATACGTCATCCCGATATATCCTACAGTGGAGAAGGTTCTCTGGAAGTCTTTTTATCGATGTCCCATATCCAATGCTACCCCAACATCCTTAAATTAGTACAAATCCAGTTGTTAAGGCTCTGATTTTTTCTCAAAGGACTTCCTAAGACTCTTAGGACCATCTGGAGGTTGTAAAACCCACCCCAAACTATTAATATTTTCTAAACACAATTTAAGGATGAGAATTTATGTTCAGTGCATAGTTTATAGCTGCTTAAGGCCTTTCCAGCCTAGAATACTGAGTTTTTACTCACTTAACTTTTCTTGTAACAAGATGAGTAATTACCCCACTTATCATATGTACAATTATTAATCCTAGATAGACAGTCGAGGATATAAACATAGTCATTGATAAACATTTTCAGGGTATTACAACTAGAAACTCTATTATTCAACCAGTCTCATCGCTAATATGATCAGGATAGTGATAACTATGGAACCCATGACATAATTACCAATTTACATCATCTTTACAATTTTTATACAATTTTTATAGTGAATATTACTTCAATAATATTACAAATAGCAATTAATTATTACCAAAATTCATAGTATTTTGCACCCTAATACTCAACACGTGATTTCTACAGAGTTATCTGGAATATAAACAATGCATAACAAAAACAATTCATACATCGAATTAATAATAGATACTTCATGATAGAAAAGTCATAATTACACACATAGTAATTGAAATAAGCACATCATAGACACTTATCTTATGAAATAAACACCAATTGAATGTAGACCTATGACTTTCCTCTGAACCGTAGACATTGTTCCCCACCAAATAAGAATAAGTCACCTCCGATATGGGCTTGAACTCCAATATGGAAAGGGCAATCTATCCCTAAAGGTCTCTCAGCAGCAAAAATGTGTCAATACGGGTGCCAAGTTCAACAAAAATCTTACAGACTCTACTTTCCCCACATGCTTGTCCCACCCAGGAAGTGTGCCCATATGGTTTCCCACTTCCCTCCATGATTTAACAACAATCCGAACAAGAATAATATAGGTGCCAAGTTCCAAAGACTCTACTTTCACCACATTCTTGTCCCACCTAGGAAGTGTGCCCCCTATGGATGCCCACTTCCCTCCAAGATTTAGCAATAAGATGGATAGGAATAATACAGGTGCCAAGTTCCATAGAATCTACTTTTCCCACATCCTTGTCCCACCAAGGAAGTGTGCCCCCTGTTAGTATTCAAATTCATAGTATTAAAATTTGGACTTTTGGTCATGATAGGCACACTACTAGAAAAGGGACATTCCTGCAGCGGCATTATAAAGCATCACATTATTTCTTGAATCCTTCGCCAGATTTGTTTTCGAGCCATATCTAGATTGCTTATGTTTGTAATGGCAATATTCGTGCCTATGGATTGAATTCCAGTTTCTCTAGCAAATAAAAGTGATTTCTTTGAGCCAGTTTTAGCTTTTGTGGTCAGTTTTATGTTCTTAGGTCTTTATGTAGAGTTATTTATTTTTAGTAAACGTTTTGTGGCCATTTTATAACCATCAATCAGGAGCTTAAAATCAAAGCACCTGAAATCTGCCTCAACCACATATGCCAACATTAGTCACGCAACATCATGACTTAGAGCCACATCACACAAGTCAAGTGAAAGACAACACACTAGCACCACACCAAGCCACAACGAGGAGGAGTTGTCCTGGCCGTGGAATAATTTTTCTTGCCAAACATAAGTCATTTGCATATGTTCTCAAAGAATTTGTCTTACCAACATAAGTCATTACCATTTGTTCTCAAAGAATTTGTCTTGCCAACATACTTCATTGCCATCTGTTCTCAAAGAATTTGTCTTGCCAACAAGAAGTCATTGCCATCTGCTCTGATAATCAGCATCCATCATGAAGGTGAAAGATTTCTTCCGATTGAAACATGTCCACAAAATCACTTTGGTTTTTACTATTGTTATTAAGAGGTCTAAATTTTGATCGCGCACATTATACCTAGGGTTATGAGAAGAAAAATACCATCAGCAATATGGTTTTCTATTAAAATTGGCAAATCTTTCTTAGGCATATTGACGTCTTTTAAGCAAATTGTTGAGTACCATCTCTGATAAACGTTTCTATGACTAGGGATGTCATTCTTGTAACCACGGTCTGATATTTTCCCATTCCAATAGGTCGTCGAGATGCAGGATCTAGAGTATGTGGATCTACCATGGAGAAAGCAATTTTTTTCTAAGAAGTCAGACTTAAATCAAGCCAAGGTATTGGGGTACTCCAGAAGACCGATAGGGCTCTTCATCAGACAATCTATTATCTTCAGATCTGATTCAAATGGTAAATATCTAGAGGGTTATGCAGGTGTTGGCCTTTATGATAGTGTTCCCATGGATGAAGAGGATAAGAGAACACTTGATTATTCCTTAGATCCACTAATAGTGGATCACAATTTTAGGCCGGAGAACATACTGTCAAAGATTGCTCAAGTTGGACTCGCAATCAAGGAACTTTATGGATCACCCCAGGATGTTGAAGGTGTAGTAAAAGATAGTGAAATCTATGTTGATAAGACCAGGCATCAAATGTAAAGGATGCTCACTAGGAATAAAATATCCACTAATGAAAACTATAAATTCTAGTCTGAGAATGCCTACCGTTTTATAATATAGAGGCAGAGTATCGAGGTAAATTGTTGCAAACAATGCCATTACAGAATCGACATTCTTATAATAGTTCAATGAGTATACAGGATTTCAAGGCACATGTGGCAGGGAAGATGGCAATCGAAAATATCATTTCCAGATTTTCAACAGTAAATCAATTAGTTCCACATCTCCAGATTTTAAGGACACAGATGGAAAATCATTTGACTTAAGTTGTACCAGATTTCTTACATAATATCATAGATTGTTTTTATTCTTAGTTCATTATTATGATTATTTCCTAGCAAATAGGAAGAATCTGTTTATTGTATCTTGCTATTTAAGATAGAATCTTGTAATAGAACAGGAAGAGGAGGTCCGAGAGGGTGAAGCCTGAGAAGGGATTTGATGAGATAGTTATCCAGTGTATGTTATTGTAAGCCTGAGAGCATTTTACTTTATGATCACTTCTAACATTGAATATCTATGACAATTGTTTCATTAGATTGTGATTTCCCTTGTTTTACACTTTGTTTTTCATCTTGCTTGAACGAATTGCAGACATTGAGAAACAATGGTTTCCCATGGATAATAAATTCT
>SNQJ01S0015404.1:2891-76904 GCA_010110895.2 Picea sitchensis | reverse complement strand
TTGTAAGTCAAAAAATTCATGAATTAGATATGAGATGAAGAAATTGTGATCTTCACATCTATAAGTTTTCACCATATGTAGCAGTGAAAATATGTCTTTTTTCTTAATTTGAGCTGATGACCTCCTATAAGTTCCATTTATGTATTCATGTGTGTATCCCATTGAGAGGAAACCATATTCATCAATGTAAAACACCCTTCTTGCTATTAGAAGGGATGGAAATACAAACACATAGTGACTTTGTTACGCCATGTACACTTATTTATTTGCATCAATAGTACTAGTGGTAATATATTTGACATAATTGTATGAATTGTTATATTAATTAATATAGTTATTGTATGTTTTTAGAAATACATGTACTAACTCACTATATATCATATAATTGATTTCCGTTGCGGGGAATATTGTGGAAATGTTGATCAACCCTTCTCAATATATTTACTCCTAGAATTATATCTCTTTAGGTGAATACAGAAGGGCTTGTCACTCCTTATACATTCAATTTTTTTAATTAATCATTTTCATTGTTTATCGTAATCTAGAAGGGTTAATCAATCCTTTAATTTATAATTTTTCAATCACATTCCCAAAATCATAGAAGAGGTTTCACGGGGGGTTATATTTAGGGGAAGAATAAGTAAGGGTCAACTGCCCCTTTTGCATTCATATTTTCAATTCATCCTTGTCATTGTTTAACCTAGTTTAGAAGGTTCAAAGGGTTAGTTGATCCTTCATTCAGTGAATCCTTTTTGAAATGATACACACTAGAAATGATTTGGTTATGGAGGTTTATGGAAGAATTTGGAAAGAAGTAAGAGAATAGCAGGTTGTATTGTGACAGTGAGAGCTACATTCATCTTGCAAATAACTCAACCTTCCATTCGAAGACTAAGCATATACATCTTAGGTACAATTTCCTATGATCCATATTGGAAGATGGATATTTGAAGTTGGAAATGATACACACTAGATAGAATCCTACAGACATGTTAACAAAGGGAGTAACTAGGGAGAAACTGAGTTCCTTCTCAACTTCAGTTGGTCTTCAAGCATAAGGGTGAAGATGAGAAATTTTCCAGGTCCAAGAAGGTTCATATTCCAATAGATACAACAATGGTGGAGTTGTTGAGATTCATCTCCAAGTGGGAGATTGTTGGTTGTGGAGCCTAATTATATTCCTGATTTAGAGGTCTTTGTTTTCAGCTATGTTTATACCCCATGAAGAATATACAAACATGTAGCTATGAGAGACATCCTCCAGCTTACAAACATGTGAGATGTTGAACATAGCTATGTGAAGCCTTTCTCTTAGCTTACAAACCTGAGAGAAAGCCCCTAAGAAGGGTTCATGGTTCCAGCCTGGGACAGAGATAGGACTGTAGAGATGACCTCCTCCATGACATGAGTGAGAATAACTCCAGATGATTATCCGATGGAAAAATGATCTGTTGAGTTAGGACGTGCTTGTGGCTGAGCACAAGGTGAACGTGAGAAATCCCAAAAGTGTTGGGCACATCGTCATGTGAACATAAATGAAGATGATGTGATGGCCTCCTCTGAGCAATAGAGTTGACGAGATGGGTACAAATGATTCTCCTATCAGTGGAAGTGGGAAATCAGATCTGTAGAGTGGACGTACCTGTGGATGAGCACATGTGAACGTGTGAAGACCTGGTTCATCTATGTAATGCAATGAATCAGATCTATGACATGCCTATGGATGTGCCCCTAGTGGATGAGCACTAGTGGGTGTATCAGATCCTTTGCTATATACTATTCAAGAGTTAGACCTACCTGTAACCCTAATTGTTATGTAAAGGGTACATGTCAGCCCCACCTTAATATGGTTAATAATAAATGTAAAAGATAATCAATAATAATAATAATAATAATAATAATAATAATAATAATAATAATAATAATATATTTGACTTAGAGAGGTCGGCCCTGTTGAGCCAATAGACACATTTATTGATTGGTCAAATTCTAATATAAGTAAGAGATGATTCTCCATTGTAGAATCATATCTTCCTTGTGTGCTTGGAAATTATAGTAAATACATCTACTTGGAAAAGGTATGCACCTCTCTTGGGCGCTAGTCTTCTAGGGCTTAAGCACCTTCTTGTATGCTAAGTCATTCTTTGTGGTGAAGGGTATTTCTATTGAAGAATATAGAAAAGGATTTGGCTGGGTTTTCTTCCCTTCTTGAGAAGGTTTTCCCAGGATATATTTTGTGTTCTTGTGCATGGTGTTTCTTCTTGTGATCTTGGTTGCTGCAACATTATTATTTATGGTTAAGTGAAATTATAAAATGGAATGAACTTCATGCTTAACCTAGATTATGAAAAATCAACATGGTATCAGAGCATAGGTCTTGAAGAACCCATTTCACAAGCATCTTTCACAAGAAAAAGGAAAAATGTCACTATTGTCGTACAAGAAAATTAGGGTTTTTTTTATTAAAGAGGAATTTCAACCCAAAAGCCATCTAGAAAAGTGCGCCCTAGCCCAAAGAACTCTTTGTCACCTTCAACACACCTTTGTAGTGGATAAAACTCCCAGAAAGTGAAACCCTAGTTTTCACTTGTACTAGAAATACTAGAAAACCAGAAGTACCAAAAAACCAGAAGTACTAGAAAACCAGAAGTACCAGAAAATCAGAAGCACCAGTCCAGAAATTCGTTGGTCAAGTTTGAGGGGTGAAATTGGATTTTCAGAAATCTGACTGTATGAGCTTACTCGCCTTAGCTCAATGCATCTAGCCCCTGGATTTGAATATCAAAATTTGAAGTTTGAAAATTTAGGGTTTCCTCATAAAACCCTAAGTTGTAGTTGCAGTTGCAGTTTCAAAATCAGTTGTAGTACCAATTGTAGTCACCCTTGAAAGATTTGGTAATTATTATCATTGCTACTAGATGGTGCCACTACCTGCAAATGCTATCAGAGGTATGTACTCACATATGTTTAAATTGTTAAGATTTAAAGTGTATTTGCAGGAGAAGGGATCTCCTTCCATATATCCAGGAGGATCTCAAGATCCAATACATTTAGAAGAATAATGCAACCCAGGTTTGATTATTTTGATATGCATCTATTTGTTATGACATTATTTTGATCTAGGTTGCATGTTGAAGCTATGACCATCATACTAACCTTTGGTCAAAACTAAAGTCAAAGTATTAGATGGATTAAAGTTGAGATCATAGATTTTATTCTCTAACCCAACCTTCTATCAAGATAACATATTGTCCTAGTACAAAACACAGGTTGAAGAAAGCACTTGTCATCTTGAGTGAAGGAGACTTGGAAGAAAATAAACACTCACTCACTCTTGAGGACAAGACTCCATGTTCCAGGTTTGATTAATTAAGATGATAAGATTCAAAATTACACATGACAAAGTTGATTACTACCTCTTTACAAGTAAACACTATAGTTGAGGTAGCAGTCTTTGTAAATTATTATACTTGGTAGCATGTGAGCATATTGAGATAGATGCTTAATGTAACAGATACAAGTAACATCTCCTCTAGGAGAAACTTCTTGTGTTGATCCTAGGTTACCATGGAGGAATGTTTGATCACAACACTAGAAGAGTGTTGACCTCATTTCGTATTGTATTTTTTACTTTGATCTTTGCTTCAAACAGGTCACAAGTGATAGCTCTAAAGGAGCTATTGTGATGATTATTTGTGTTTTCTTTTATCTACTATTATCAAAAGAGTAATATTCTTTCTTGTTGTTGTGTTGACCTTGTTTAGGTCACAGGTGATAACCTTGAGGAAGCCATAATGAAGGTTTCAAAAGGAAACATATTAGATGAGATATGAAGTAGACTATGTACATGACCATATACATTCATGTACCCAAAGAGAAGAAGTCCAAGATAGATCCTTTAGGAAGAAAGGATACAATGAATCTTCAAATACATCTCTAGTAAGAGACAGATTGAGACAAGCAGAGATGTTGTCCTTGGAGAAGATATAGTTTTTCAAAAGAACCAGAGAATCTCAGATGGAGATTGACAGTGAGACAATACCTTCTCCCCCTTCAACAATTCAGAGGGAGACAAACATTACTCCAGGTTATCCAAGATATCCAGTTGATATGTTCAGAGATATTGCAGTAAGGCATACAATTCCTACCTAGACTCACTCTGCAAGAGGGAGAGAAACATACAAGCCTCTCAAAGCACATTCTGAGAAAGCAAAAGAGATTTTCGAGCTATCCCTTAGTCCTGATCCACTTCATTGATGTTGAGACTCGTTGTCTTAGAGGAGCAACAAGAGAAATGGTATGGCAATATTCCATAATAGAAGAATACCAATATATCTTAAAGAATGACGCATAAGATATTATTCAGGGACCAGAAAGGGAAGTTTGTGGTAAATTCCAAGTGGATCTATAAGATGAAGCATGCAACTGATGGAAGTATCAAGAAATAAAGAATGAGATCTATAGACAAAGGTTTCTCATAAACAGAGGGAGTTGTCTATGATGAAACATTTGACCCAGTAAACCGATACACTTCCATCCGTACTACCATCCATGAGTTGAAAACTGTATTAGATAGATATATTCTTGATGATTTTGGATTTCAGCAAGAAATTTCCTGATCCAAACCTATACAATGTTGGTGACGAGAACCTGATCCTGATGACTTATTCAGAAAGCGTTGTTGTTGGATACAAGTAATCCTTGACTTCTGAAATCGAGATGAAGAATCTGAGTATGATGCACTACTTCTTGGGACAAGAAGTATGATAGAATGAAAAATCCACCGTGATGAATTTAAAGAAGAAGATTGATGATGATTCAGACGAGACTGATCCACAACTAATTGGATCACTAATGTATCTGGTTAACACTAGATTGGATTCATACCATGCAATGAATGTGCCTAGTCATTTCATGAGTCAACCAAGACAGACTCATTAGACAACAACAAAACATATATTGAGATATATACAAGGCACAGTTGGATATGGCCTGAGATATGCCTCCAGTGTGAAACTGAGTTTGCAGGATATACTGATTCAGATTGAGTAGAAATTATAGTGGAACGAAAGAACACATCCAATTGATGTTCTACCGTGAAGTTTGTCATGGTTTCCTGATGCAACAGAAAATGAAACTATGTGGCCTTGAGCACCACAGAGGTAGAGTATATAAGCATCAAGTTTGCAGAGCAATGTGGCTTCACAAGCTTCTAACAATTTTTACTTGACCATGAGATGGATCCCATGATGATGACCAAAAGACATGAGTAAAAGATCCTTGAGAACCGAGTGTTTCCTGATGGATCGAAATACAATGAGATGAAACATCCTTATTTCAGAGATATGATGCAGAGGAAAATCGTACACATGCAGTACCTTCATACACATGAGAAGATTGTAGATATCTTCACCAAATTAACTTCGTGAAGAATGGCTCCCTAGTTGAGAGGGATTATTTATAAATCCATCCAAGATAAAATTGAAAATACATCCGTGTGAGACTTGGCATGATAAAGAATGTCTCCCTAGCTAAGAAGGAGTGTTGATGAATGAAACTATGGGAGACATCCTCCATCTTACAAACCTGTGAGATGTGGAACATAGCAGCTATGTGAAGCCTTTCTCTCACCTTACAAACTTGAGAGAAATCCCCTAAGAAGGGTTCATGGTTCCAACTTGGGACAGAGCTAGGAACGTAAATATGACCTCCTCCATGACCTGAGTGAGAATAACTCCAGATGATTATCTGATGGAAAAGTGATCTGTTGAGTTAGGACGTGCAAGTGGCTGAGCACAAGGTGAACATGAGAAATCCCAAAAGTGTTTGGCACATCGTCATGTGAAAAGAAATGAAGATGATGTGATGGCCTCCTCTAAGCAACAGAGTTGATGAGATGACTCCAGATGATTCTTCTGTTAGTGGCAGTGGGAAAGTAAATATGTAGAGTGGACGTGCCTGTGGATGAACACATGTGAACGTGTGAAGACCTGGTTCATCTGTGTACTGCAGTGAATCAGATCTATGGAATCCCTATGGATGTTCCCCTAGTGGATGAGCACTAGTGGCTGTATCAGATCCTTTGCTATATACTGTTCAAGAGTCATACATACCTGTAACCCTAATTGTTATGTAAAAGGTACAGGTCGACCCCACCTTAATATGGTTAATAATAAATGTAAAAGATAATTAATAATAATAATAATAATAATAATAATAACAATAATATATTTGACTTAGAGAGGTTGGTCCTGTTGAGCCAATAAACACATTTTTTGATTGGTCAAATTCTAATATAAGTAAGAGATGATTCTCCATTGTAGAATCATATATTCCTTGTGTGTTTGGAAATTGCAACAAATACATCTACTTGGAAAAGGTGCGCACCTCTCTTGGGTGATAGTCTTCTAGGGCTTAAGCACCCTCTTGTCTGCTAAGTCATTCTTGGTGGTGAAAGGTATTTCTCTTGAAGAATATAGCAAGGGATTTGGCTAGGTTTTCTTCCCTTGTTGAGAAGGGTTTCCCAGGATATATTTTGTGTTCTTTTGAATGGTGTTTCTTCTTGTGATCTTGGTTGCTGCAAAATTATTGTTTATTGTTAAGTGAAATGATAAAATGGAATGAACTTCATGCTTAACCTAGATTATGAAAAATAAAAAATTACCCCCTCTGTGGGGTCTGGGGGCAAGCAGGCTCCCAAAGGAAAATTGCCTTGTAAATGTATATTTTAATTTCATTGTAAATATGGATGATTAATTATAAGGTCGCAGATCTGACGATAGAAGTTATGTTAGGGTTTTTTTTCCTAGAAGGAAGCCCTCTTTTGTGAGGGAAATGTATTACGACTATGTATCATTGTGAATATTGTATTATGAGGGAGGAGGATGTGAGAGAAAGAAGAGGAAGTTACAATGGGTTTGATGTAGGTTGTATCCCTTCATGTTTCCGCTATAGAGGCTAGTAAAGAAATGATTTGGTTACAGAGGTTTATGTAGGAATTGGGAAAGAAGCAAGAGAATAGTAGGTTGTATTGTGACACTGAGAGTTCCATTCACTTGTAAAAAACTCAACCTTCCATTCAAATACTAGGCATATACAACTCAAGTACCATTTCATACAATTTGTTTTGGAAGATGGTCATTTGAACTTGTAAAAGATACACACTAGCCATAATCCTACAAACATGTTAACTAAGGGAGTAACTAGGGAGAAACTAAGTTCCTGCTCATTTTTAGTTGGTCTTCAAGAATAAATATGAAGATGAGAAATTTTCTAGGTCCAAGAAGGTTCATAGTCCAGCAGATACAACAACGGTGGAGTTGTTAAGATTAGTCTCCAAGTGGGAGATTGTTGGTTGTGGAGCCTGATTATCTTTCTGATTCAAAGGTATTTGTTTTCAACCATGTTTATACCCCATGAAGACTTTACACCCAGGAAGAATTTACACTCATCCACGTGGGGGAGTGCAGAGGGGGGTTACCCCCTTTGCGGGGTTCGGGGGAAAGCGAGCCCTTGAAGGAAAAATTTCCTTGTAAATTTTAATTTTAATTTCATTTTAAATCCTGATCATTCATTATAAGGTCGCAGATCTAACGATATAAGTTATGTTAGGGTTTTTTTCCCTAGAAGGCAACCCTCTTTTATGAGGGAAATGTATTACGACTATGTATCATTGTGAATATTGTATTCTGAGAGAGGACACTGTGAGATAAAGAAGAGGAAGTTACAATGGGTTTGTTGTAAGTTGTATCCCTTCATTTGCTGGATAATAATAAAGGAAGGACTTGGAAATTTCTCTGGTGGACGTAGCCCACAATGGGTGAACCACGTATATATGTGTCTCTATTGTATTATGTATCTTGTGTGTTTTTATTTCCGCATTTATTTTATTTTATTGCTCTGTGATCCTGTTTTTATAACAACCGGTATTAGAGAGAAAGGTAAATCACAAGAAAAGAGGGTTCCTGGCTCAAGTGGGAGCAATGACGGAAGATGGAAAGTTTAGGGTCGAGAAATTTAATGGCCAAAACTACCAGTTATGGAAGATGTAGATGGAATATTATTTATATTAGAATGATCTATTCCTACCATTGGGTGGAATATCAAAGAAGCTGACGACCATGAAGGATGAAGAATGGGAGGTTCTTGACATAAAGGCACTAGGAACGACACGACTAATCCTAGCAGCATCGGTGGCTTTCAATATTTCGAAAGAAAAGACAATGAAGGGGTTGATGGATGCATTGGATAAACTGTATGAAAAACCCTCGGTGTCAAATAAGGTGTTTCTAATGAAGAGATTATTTAATATGAAGATGTTAGAAGGTGGGTCTATTGCAAATAATTTAAATGAATCTAATACGGTTACTATTCAACTAAGTGATGTAAAAGTGGACTTTGATGATGAGGTCACGACTCTTCTAATATTGTGCTCATTTCTAGAAAGATGGAACAACTTGGTCATGGTTGTAAGTAACTCTATATCTAGTTCAAACACTTTAAAATTTCATGATGTTGTTGGTGTTATCCTTAGTGAGTAAATGTGACAGAAAATCACAAGTGAGACATCGGGTAATGCGTTAAACATGGATAACAGGGGAAGACAAAAGGATAAAGGAAAGGAATAATGGAACCACGAGAATTATAGAAAGAGAAGATCCAAATCCATATTTGGAAAGATATAGTGCTGGAATTGTGGGAAGAAATGACATCTGAAGAAAGACTACAAAGCTCCAAAGAAACAAAGAGATGGACAACAAGAGAAAAATTAGGAAGCAATTGTAACAGGTGATGTGTTACAAGATGCTTTGATTCTTTCTATAGATAATATTTCCGAGTCTTGGGTAGTAGATTCAAGGGATTCATTTCATGCCAAACCCCATAGGAAACATTTTCTTGATTATGTTCAAGGTGATTTTGGATAGGTTCATTTGGGTGATGATGCACCATACAAAATTGTTGGAATGGGAAAGGTAAAAATAAAGCAAATAAATGGAAACCAATGGTTGTTGAGAGAGGTAAGACATGTTCCAGACCTAAGGAAAAATCTAATTTCAACAGGGCAGTTGGAAAGTGAAGGTTGTATATCCATATTTACAAATAAGGTGTGTAAGGACACCAAAGGATCATTGGTGATATACAAATGAGAGAAGATAGGTAAATTGTATTTATGTACTAGTAATATTGACTCTTCTATCTCTTTAGATTCTACATGAGTGGATACAACACCGTGGCATCATATGCTTGGACACATGAGTGAGAAGGGGATGTCGATACTTCACAAAATAAATTTGTTTCCAGATCTTAAACAAATTGATTTGGATTTCTGTGAGCATTATGTTTATGTAAAACATAAGAGAGTCATATCTCTCAGAGTCGGAAGAGAAAATAAGAGTGAAAGGTTAGAGCTTCTGCATATAGATGTATGGGGACCAACTCAGGTGTCATCTCTTGGTGGCTCTCGTTATTGTGTTACTTTTATTTATTATGCAACTAGAAAAACTTGGGTTTATTACATTCGACAAAAACTGATGTTTTTTATACTTTTAAGAAATGGAAAGATTTGGTTGAGATTGAGAGAGAAAAAAGTTTGAAGTGTCTCAGATCAGACAATGGAGGTGAATGTTGTAGCAAGGAGTTTGCTGATTATTTTTCATACCATGGGATTCATAGAGAGAATATAGTTCCAAAAACACCACAAGAAAATGGTGTGTCAGAAAGGATGAACAGGACAATCATGGAGTGTGCAAGGAGTATGAGATTGCATGCTGGTTTTCCCTTACCGTTATGGGAATATGCTGTAGATATTGTTGTTTACTTAATAAACATAGGACCTTCAAGCTCTTTGGATGGTAGAATTCCAGAGGAGGCATGGACAGGTAAAAAGGTAAAATTTTATTTTTTGAAGACCTTCGGTTGTGAATCATTTGTCCATATTGATAAAGAAAATAGAACAAATCTTGAGGAAAAATCCAAGAAGAGTACATTTATTGGATATAATATTAATGATTTTGGTTATCGCTTATGGGATTATGAAAATAACAAAATCATAGGAGTAGAGATTTCATATTCAATGTGAAGATCATGTACAAATATTAGTTGTAGGGAAAGAAACGGGAAAAAAAACCTAGAATACACAGTGTTTGATGAGATCACTGAAAAATAAATTCCAAAGGTACTAGAAAATCAAAATGTACAACAACAAGATCAACAGGTACCTCAAACTCCTACAAGTGTTGTTAGAAGATCTACCAGGTTAAGCATACCCCCTGAATGATACTCTCCTTCCTTGTATTATTTATTGTTAAGTGATTCTGGTGAACGAGAATGTTATGAAGAGGCAATGCCAGAAGACACCAAAAAGAAGTGGGAGCAAGGCATGAAAGAGGAAATTGACTCCTTGGTAAATAACCATTCTTGGGACTTGGTTCAGTTGGCTGCAGGAAAAAGAGCGTTGTAGAATAAATGGGCTTACAAGTTGAAGGAAGAACATGGAGGGAAAAAACAGTACAAGGCTAGACTTCTTGTAAAGGGGTTTGCACAAAAGAAAGATATGGATTTTGATGAAATATTTTCTCCTGTTGTTAAAATGACTTCAATCAGGACTATTTTAAGTCTTGTGGTAGTAGAAGATTTGCATCTTGAATAGTTAGATGTAAAAACATATTTTCTCCATGGGGATTTGGAGGAAGAGATTTATATGCAACAACCACCGGTATGAGGTCAAAGAAGGAGAATTTGGTATGCAAAATGAAGAAGAGCTTGTATAGCTAAAGCTCAAAGGCATTTAAAGAAATTTCAAATTTGATAGGTTTATATTGAGAACAAAGGTTATAGCGAGATGTCATTCTAATCAGCAATGTTTATTTTAAAGGCTAGAAAATGGAAGCTATATTATCTTGCTATTGGCCATGTAGAAAAGGCTAGAAAATGGAAGCTATATTATCTTGCTATTGTATGTAGATGAGATGCTTGTTGCAGGGTCTAATATACATGATATAAATGTTCTCAATAAGAAATTAGTTACTTCATTTGCAATAAAGGATTTGGGTGCTGCAAAGAAAATCCTTTGTATGAGAATAACAAGAGATATGAAAAATCACAAATTAACATTGTCTTAGGGTGAGGACATAGAGAAGGTGTTGGAGAGGTTTAGAATGCATAATGAAAAACCATTTAGTACACCTTTGTCCAGCCATTTCAATTTAACTAAGGAAATGTGTCCCAAGACACAGGAGGAGATATAATACATGTCCAGGGTCCCTTATTCATCAACAATTGGCAACTTGATGTATGTGATGGCTTGCACAAGACCAGATATTGCACATGAAGTGGGAGTTGTGAGCAAGTATATGAACAATCTAGGTAAAGAACATTGGGAGGCACTATCCCTGTAGAAACTATTCTACAGGGATATGTTGATTCAGATATGGAAGGTGATAAAGATAGCAGGAGGAGAACCACAGGGTATATTTTTACTGTAGGTGGAACAACAATAAGTTGGATTTCGAAACTGCAAAAGGTTGTTGCACTTTCAGCAACAGAGGCAGAGTATGTTGCTGCTAGAAAGGCTAGTAAAGAAATGATTTGGTTATAGAGGTTTATGGAGGAATTGGGAAAGAAGAAGGATAATAGAAGGTTGTATTGTGACAGTGAGAGTGCCATTCATCTTGCAAAGAACTAAGAATTCCAATCGAAGACTAAGCATATACAACTCAGGTACCATTTCATATGATCCATCTTGGAAGATGGACATTTGAACTTGGAAAGGATACACACTAGCCATAATCATGCAGACATGTTAACTAAGGGAGTAACCAGGGAGAAACTGAGTTCCTGCTCAATTTCAGTTGGTCTTCAAGCATAAATGTGATGATGTGAAATTTTCCAGGTCCAAGAAGGTTCATAGTCCAACAGATACAAGAACCGTGGAGTTGTTGAGATCGATCTCCAAGTGGGAGATTGTTGGTTGTGGAGCCTGATTATCTTTGTGATTCAAAGTTATTTGTTTTCAGCTGTGTTTATACCCCATGAAGACTTTACACCCTGAAAGAATGTACAATCCTCCACGCAGGGGAGTGCAGAGGGGGGTTACCCCCTCTGCAGGGTTCGAGGGAAAGCAGGGCCCCGAAGGAAAAATTTCCTTATAAATGTATATTGTAATTTCATTGTAAATCTGAACCATTCATTATAAGGTCGCAGATCTGATGGTATAATTTATGTTAGGGTTTTTTTCCCTAGAAGTAAACCCTCTTTTATGAGGGAAATGTATTACAACTATGTATCATTGTGAATATTGTATTCTAAGAGAGGAGACTGTGAGAGAAAGAAGAGGAAGTTACAACGGATTTGATGTAGGTTTTATCCATTCATTTGTTGGATACTAATAAAGGAAGGACCTGGAAATTTCTATGGTGGATATAGCCCACACTGGGTGAACCACGTATATATGTGTCTCTATTGTATTGTGTAGCTTCTGTGTTTTATTTCCACATTTATTTTATTTTATTGCTTCGCGATCCTGTTTTCTAACACATCACAAAAAAACACATCCTGTACGTGTCCAAACATACCCAATAGATCCTTTCATTCTTGCAAGACATAACCTGTGGTAGGTCTCTTCTTGTCCAAATCTCTTGAAACATAACCACAAACTAAATTATTGCAACCACTGTAGGTGATACTTGTGCTTTTTTGTTTGAAGCACCCATTTTCATGCTCTTCACTTGATTTTTCCACGTGTCTACTGACAACACCAACTCCATGTGAAATACTTACCATTTCCCATCACAATCATCAAAATTCCTACTAGCATATAATACTTGAGACATATAACCATTTTTTTGTTCATGAGTTAGGACATAAACCTAAAGAAAACTTACAATGCAAAGCCAAAGGGATTTTACCGGTTTCACATTATTGATACCAAATTTCATGAGTATGTTTACCACATACTTCTGTTGTGATAACAAAGCTTACCATATTTCTTGTCTCTGTGTATTTCCATGCTGAATATTTATTTTTCTTCTCCCAGATCCTTCATAACAACGTCCTAACCAACTGATCCAACCTGTTGACCTCAACCATGCTTCTGCTCACAACAAGCATACCATATAACACGAAGATAATGAATATACCATAAACACAATGGTTATACTCATTTCTTGTAAAATTTGGTTCACCATGAAGGTGTCAAACATCTTGTACCATTTCCTTGGCATGCTTCAAGCCATACAATGATTCTTGAGTTTGCAAACAAATCTTCTGTTGTGATTATGAAGTAACCGTTCTGGTTGTTCCAAATACATCCCCTTATAAAAAAAAACTCCATGTAAAACAATTTTAATATTTAGCTTTACTAACACAACATGAATAGAAATGCGCTTTTAGAAACTTGTGAGAGACCTTCATGGAAATCAATACCTTCCAAATATCCTTCTTCTACCAGTCATACTTTGGACCTTTCATATTTTACTATGTTTGATTTTATAAAAGGAGATTCATCAAACATTTTGTGTCTATCCATGATGATTATGTGGGTAGTAGGATCCCATAGTTTGCGCCCCTTAACATCATCACCATATCAAATATCTACCTGTTTGATTTGGGTCCTAATTAGAGTGCTGATAAATACATAAGCGCAAAAATTGAATAATTTCACATTTGAGTAATTACCAAATGACATGTTCATACCTCTTCCTAAATCTCCCTATCTTTTGCAACTGATGGTGACCGAGTTACCAGATAACACAACCGCTTATGTCCACAACTATTATTGCAACTTGGCATTACTGAACATGCCTAGTTGATCCCAACTTCCTTGCAATATTTTCCAGGTTCCATGGATATGAACCTATCTTCATCATATATTCTCAAACACTTGATTGACCTACCAACACATCAACCTTTCTATAGACCTACCTTCTAACCTAGACACACTGCTCCATCTCTAACTTTTCATTCGAACAACCTTGAACAAATCCGACCAAGTCGACCAAGTAAGCCTTCATTGCTTACCTCCATGCCCATTTACAATGTCATTCACCAAGCCTTTTATAGGCTTCATTACATGCAATCCATGGACACAATACCACGAGCTACCCAAAAAACATGGACCCGAAAAACCATGTGCTTTGATCTAAAAAAAATATTTAACTCATTAACTCTTTCAACGAGTCAAGGTTAACCCAACACACATGCCACCCCACATATTCAATCTACCTAAATCTATGTTTATACTTTTCATGTAGACTTTTCATAGGTGACCTGATAAACTAGGGGTACACATGCCTATCCAAGTCTTACATATGTATGCATGTTTACATGCAATCAATAATTTTTACAACTCCAAGGTAGATACTTGTTTTTCCTTTCAATGTGACTCAATCATCACCGGTCTTGCTGTTTCCTTGTTGTTTGAGTAGATACCGCATATTGAGCTTCCATAACTCAAAGCTATTCTTGCCGTTGAATTTCTCCACCTCAAACTTAGAACTCTGCACTTTCTCCATTCGCACAAAAACAACCCAAACTACAGCTTATAAAGCCAAGCTCTTTAGAATATGTGGAGGAACCAATATTAAAGTTAAAATTTGAACCCAAGAAATATTAGTTTAAAGATTTAAACCCAAAATGTATATAATATATTTATATAGTAATAATAATAATCTATTTTTAAGGTCATGGCCAAGCCACACCAAATTGGTGTATGCGACCCCCTTGTTTGTGGGACAAGGGACCCCCCTCTGCCCAATGATTTGACTGGTAAAGTCTACGAAGGTATACATACCCTACCCCCCTCTGGATTTGAACTTGTGACCTCTTAAAAGGAAACACATGTTATTAACCATTAGGCCCACTCAGACTATATATAAACCTTAAAACATTTTACTTAAAAGAACTGTCCACCTCACTTTTAAAAGCTATTTTTAATAAAATAAATCTTGTGCTTTCAAAAGATTTTGTGCAAAGTATATGACAAAAATTATGCTACACCTTTACGTTGTGTTTTGTGCATAGTAAAAAAAAAATAAAAGCACGTTTCCATACCTCATGCTTTAGGCATCTACGTGGAGTTATGTGCACCAAATAGGTGATACACCACGACTTCCACCCGGTATAGTACCAAGAAAAAAACGTGATCAACGAATTTCAATAACTTGTGTTCAATGCATATACCTCATGTTGTCTCATACAAACTTCAATATGAATAACCTTTCATGGTCATCTCTCCTCCGCAAGGCTACACTAATACACAACTATCACCTCTTTCACAATGAATCTCTTCCAGTGCACAACTATGCGGCTATGTCCACTATTTTATTATATCACAAGACTTCTTCAAAACTTCTCACACTTCACTTTTTCACATGTCTACAAGACCTGGAACAAAGAAGAGGACCGACTCTCAAAAGATAGATTCGCACTGGAACAAGGATGGTATAATGCATGGGAAAAGACCCTGAATTGCTGCTCAAAATTTTTTCATGACTCTTGGACCTCTCTCTAATTAATAGAAAATTGTTGATTCTTCCTTTGAGGACTAATGTTATAATCTTGAAAATTTATGATACTTAGGGATGTTAAATGAGATTACTACAACCCAAATCTTTTTTGGGTTATTGGTCAATAGTTTTTTTGTATATACTATGATTAGGATTTTGTCATAATATTTCCGATAATACCAAGTGGAGTTACTAATTACCAAATTTATCTGAATATATAATTTTGCTAACATTATTTAAATTACTTACATTTTATCATGAGAAAAAATATTAAAATCACAAATAAATATACAAAAGGTTAAAATTACAAATCAATACACAAAAAGTTCATAGGACAAATCATATACAAATGGGTAAGAAATCATTATAACATTTTTTTTCCTTAATAAAACTAAAACAAATCAAACAAATATTTCATTCCTAATTGAAGGACTTAATATCTAAATTTAATATTAATAAGTAAGGGAAATAACCTAATGGATGGACTTTGTGTTAAGCAATGAGCATTTCCTTTATTTGTGAAAACATTAATTGTTTTTTATTTTTTTAAAATATTCTTTTGATTTAATAAAAGGTTCAAATAAATACAAAAATGTTATAGGTATAAAATCTATACTCAAAAGGTTTGGGTGATAAAGTAATATACTAAATGGTAAGAAATCTATAATTTCTACAATTCTCCAGGATAAAGATAGAACTTGATATCAAGGGGAGGGAAACTAAATTTCAAGGTAACCTCCTAATCCAATTTGAAAGTAACACAAATTGAACTCCATCTCATCTCAAATATAGAACTCAATATCAAGGGGAGGAAAACTAAATTTCAAGGCAACCTCCTAATCCAATTCGAAAGGTAATCAACACAAATTGCACTCTATCTCATCTCCTTTTTGTTGATGGCATTCTCATATTCTATGAAGGAAATCACCCCTTCATAATCAAGATCAAGGAGATGATTCAATCCTAGGCCCTAGCCCCTGGTCATGCATCCAGAAGGAAAAATATTTTCCTTCGTAATCTGTCATTGAATGGATAATAATGCCACAAAAATCACCCAAAAATAGCTCCATGGTTTTGAAGGTGATTGTTAATGCTTTCCCCCTTATCGGTAACTAGCTCATCTAGAAAATTGGTAATGGTGTTGATATTCTTATAGGGAGAGACCCTTCGATTGAATGCAAATGAAACCATATTCTCCCATAGGCACTTATACAAACATTAAACAATGAAGGAATCTATTATCTCCAACAACTCTCATGCCAGGATTTCTTGATAGGCGCTACTTGGCTCAGTGGGCAAGAGATTGGTCTTGATGCAACACATCCTCTAGCCTTAATGGTTTAGACAAATTCATTATCCTCCTCCCTGTTCCACCTTTCTAATTAAATGGATTCCTTAATTTGGTCATTTAATCCATGAGGGGGATATGCACCCAAACATGGATATTCTTCTCTGATCCTTGAGAATATTGATGATCCATGCCCCGAGTAGGGAAATATTCTCTGGAAAATGAAGTATCCAACAAAATACAAAATATTTGTGTGTCTCCTTCTGACTCACATAGATCCAACTTGGGAAATATTCAAAGAAGGAGTTTTGTGGTCCCTAGCCATTGTGCCCTATGCAAGCAATAACATGAATCAATCCAACACCTATTTTTACATTATTCCTTTTCACACGTAGTATGGAATGATCTTCGGATATCTCTTTGATTTCACACATGATGGGTAGGGTATTTAATAAAACAATCTTTACTCTCTTGGCTTGACTCGTGAGATACCACTCCCATAAAATTTCTACTACCCGGGGTATCAAGTTAGCCATGAACCATGCGATATTTAATGGAATAGATCCCTCCTCCTCCCGATGTGAAATATCTTCTCTGGCTATCCTTTAATCTTTCCCACAAATCACGCCTCAACCTCCAAAACGCCCACACCCTTCTCCCACAATTGATTCATCCATCCCCTGTTCTTTCTTTGATGGAGCCACTCAGGCATATCCTTTCATTAGAGCTATATGGTGGATACTACATTCTAATAACTCCACCTCCTCATCATATGTTGTAAATCCAGTGTATGCTACAAATAATTTCAACGAATTCATGATTGTAAATATGCGGTTAATTATTTCCAAAGAAAACGAGATCTCTCACATAAACCTCTATGGAGACTATATGCTTTTCATCAAATGCTTGAATGAAATCCAATATCTACACTCCTACACTATGTGACAACTATTTGAAGATATCATAAGACTTCTTCAAAACTTCTCACACTTCACTTTTTCACATGTCTACAAGACATGGAACAAAGAAGCAGACCAACTCTCAAAATATAGATTGGCACTGGAACAAGGATGATAAAATGTATGGGAAAAGAACTTGAATGGCTGCTCAAAAAAATTTCATGACTCTTGGACCTCTGTCTAGTTAATAGAAAATTGTTGATTCTTCCTTTGAGGACTAATGTTATAATCTAGAAAATTGATGATACTTAAGGATGTTAAATGGGATTACTACAACCAAGATATTTTTTGGGTCATTGGTCAATAGTTTTTTTTGTATATAATATGATCGGGATTTTGCCATAATATCTCCTATAATACCAAATGGAGTTACTAGCTACCATATTTCTCTAAATATCTACTAATATAATTTTGTCAACATTATTTAAATTATTTAATTTTTATGACTAAAACAATTATTAAAATCACAAATAAATATTCAAAAAGTTAAAATTGCAAATCACCATACAAAAATGACAAATCATATACAAATGGGTAAGAAATTATTCTAACATTTTTTTTAATAAAACTAAAACAAATCAAATAGGCTATACATTTACTTACAAAATCAATGAAATGTAATAAATATTTCATTCCTAATTGAAGTACTTAATATCTAAATTTAATATTAATAACTAAGGAAAATAACCTAATGGATGGACATTGTGTTACGCAATGAAAACTTTCTTTATTTGTGAAAACATTAATATTTTTAAATATTCGTTTGATTTAATAAAAGGTTAAATAAATACATAAATGCTATAAATACATAAATGCTATAGGTAGAAAATATACACTCAAAAGGTTTTAGTGATAAAGTAATATATTAAATGGTAAGAAATTTATAATTTCTACAATTCCCAAGATAAAGATAGAGCTCAATATCAAGGGGAGAGAAAGTAAATTTCGAGGCAAACACGAGTTGAATACAAATATAGAATTCGCGAAGGGAAAGCAAATTTCGAGGCAAACACGGGTTGAACTATTGAGAGAGATATAATAAGCATGGTTCAATAACCAATAACATAATATATTATGTTAAGAATTTTTTCAGTTTCGTCCCGTGAGTCCAGCGCGATTGGTAAAGACAGGACCTTCCTCCAAGTGTTGGGAGGAGGTCTCGAGGTCAAACCCTGCTGGGTCTCCGGGACGAAATATGTAATGGCTGCTGTGCTAGACTGGGTACAGTGAATGTAAATGATATATATCTCTAATATATATCGAGTTAATTTCTCGTGGAAAAAAAAAAAGAATTTTTCAGTTTCATATAAAAACTCAATATATAAATTTATCGAATATGTAGTGTTGGTTAAAATAATATAAAATCTAAATTCGATATCTAAATGTGGTAAGAGTGCATAACTAATGACATAGATAACATAGGTAGGTTCATCTATTAGACTAAATAGTTATTGAAAAAATCCTTTCTTTGACTTTGGCTTTGGTCTTGGGGTGTTTACTTTGTGCCAACAAAGAGAATGCATCAACTTTTGGGGTGTTTACTTTAGATCAGTCGAAGAATGCATTAACTTGGAGAATGTATGAACTTAATAGGAAAAAATGTGGTTGTGTTAGTTATTTTTTGTAAATAAATTTAATTTTTTATTTTTTATAAATGTGGTAATACATGAATTTAATGAGAAACAATGTGGTTGTGTTAGTTATTATTTGTAAATAAATTTAATTTTTTATTTATTTTTATAAATGTGATAGAATTTTATTTAGAGTCATATTTTTATAAATGTGGTAGAATTTTATTTAGAGTCATAATTATATAGGATTTTAAACTCTATAATCCTATTACAATATTTAATTGCATTAAATTTTATATTTAGTTGATATATAGTGGGATTAGGTAGAAAGACTTATCACTAAGACCTTTGATCTGTCACAAAAAAATCGTCTATCATAATAAAATATATGTTATAAGTTTTATGAGCTCGATAATAAGGCTTTTATGTCAAAAGATGCTTCAATGTCAAAAGATATTCATGACTTGCGTAGACATAAAGCAAATATATATTGATCCTATGCAAATTCATGCCAATAATAAATAACATCAGTAATGGAAGCTCAACCATAGTGTCTTTCATTGCAATTTGATGTGAACATGCCCCCACCTATGCGTTGTGGGTTAATATTACAAACGAAGTGTTTTAGAACTCGTCTAAAGGAAGAGGCTCATGTTTAGTGTTAGGGTGAACTAGAGTGCCCCATTCATTGCCATAAAACATACACAAATATATATTTAAACTTGAGTATTGGTGGACATTGTTATAATCCAAGCCACTTAGGTTGCGACACAATTTGAAATTCATTGTTAGATTAAAGGTCTTGTTAATGTTTAGAATAGCTCATTACTTCATCTTGCAATACCTTGTGTTATCAAAATAAACTATCAAACATTTCACAAGACAACTTTGACCTTCTCCCTTAATGTTTGGTATCGTAAGGCCAATTAATGATGAAGTGATGAATATCATGAACCTTTGGATAATTGAACTCAATGGCTAGTCTTCAATCTTATATATGCAATCTATTTAATTAAATTTGTGAAAAACAAAATGTGCACCTTAGTTTCATTTACCTAAATTATTTTTAAGTTTCTATATATCCATAATCTCTCTATATATCCATAGTCAACATTCATCTTTAAAAATTTAAAATATCTTATTATCGATTTCTGTACTTCAATAAGTATAAGAAGTAGCATCCGATATACTTTATTTTTAAACTTTTTCTTAATACATGAAGAACTCCTTTTAGATTAGATTTATATGTTTTAATCTACAATTGAAATTTAATCAATTATATATATACATATAAATATAAATATTTTACAAATAATGTTGTTTTATGATCCATATTCATATGAAAACAAAACAATATGATCCATATGAATGTATGAAAACAAAACAATATATAATGATATAGCCACACGCTTTAACAAACAAAGCTATAGCTAGAAGTTCCCCTTACATTTGAACATATTCTTCAATATTTATATTCATTTATAAAATAACACATGAAAGAAATAAAGTGCATAGCGTTCGCTCTTGTGATTTTGCATCATTGGCTAGTTCACCACATCAAAGTAGAACTATTTGCATGGTACCACCACAGTTGATTGCCCGCATGTTCTAATTCGGATGGTTACAAAGGAAGGAAACAATTATTATTATTTTTTATTTTTTTATTAGTCTTTTAAGAAAATAGAAAACAAATTAATAAATAAGGAAAACTAAAGAAGAACAATTGAAGATATAATGGAAAAAGTTTTATGAGCTCCAAAATGACTACAAGGCTTCACATAAAAATCTATTCTATTCAATGCTTGCAGAAATATAAAATGAGGTTAAATACATATACATTGAACCTATCAAAATTCATGGCTTCACATCAAAATCTATTCTATTCAATGCTTGCAGAAATATAAAATGAGTTTAAATACATATACATTGAACCTATCAAATTTCATGCCAATAGTCATTCAAATCATTTGAGAAATGGTGGGCTGGCCACACTATTTGGTCTCTTTAAACGAGCCATATTCCATTTCAGGTCTGCAAAATAATTGAGTTAGCGTAGGTTCCTGCATTTATCCATAGTTGTTAAACACTACGATTGCTTAGCTCATTGCTTCAAATATTTTATTCATATGATTGTCTAGCTTGTTAATTTCATCCTTCCTCATTTTTACGAGGATTATTCTAGGGAATGTATACATTCAGGAAAATTAGTGATATCATTCTCTTTGGAAAGGTGAGAAGATCAAATTTTATACATAGATTGTAATAGTTTTTATACCATACATAGATTGTAATAGTTTTTCAGAGAAGATTGTATTATAGATCTATATATATTTACAAAAAGTTTTTTTGGAAATGTTTTCAATCTTTATTAAGCTAGGTATAGAAATACAGATAATATAGAAGGTTTTTGTGTTTGGTTAAGCTTGATTCGGTGAACAATTCAATGATTTAAATCTGGCTTATGGTTTTAGTAGTCCATGGTATTGTTCATGTTATCCCATAGCCTAGGGATAACTAAGGATATTATGTCTTGAGGCCCACAGGTCCTAGACATGGAGTACCGAGAGCCAGATCGATTTGAGCATGACCCTCGAGGGCCCATCCTTTTCTTCTTTAGTTCCTCTACTTTGTTAGCAATAACAACATCCATCACATCATCTTGGTCCTACAACATAAATGGGTCTTTCTCCATGAGGTAATGAGTTCGTGTATCATGGTATGTGTCGCTCTCATTCTCAAAACATTTGAATATGTGCATCTAATTCTTTTTACTTCTAACATGTGCTTGGATATTATGCTTTTCCACTTGACCACACTTAGGGGGAATGAAAGTATGCCCTAGTAAGCTGGTTCCCATAGGGTTTGAGTTTCCACTATTGGAATTCATGAAAGGTCATCGTCCGCTCCCACCATACTTACCACTTTTCATCTTTTTCCCGCTCATCCATCCCATACAATGGTTCGAGCATTGGGTTGGCCAAACTAGCCAAGGGTTGTACCTTACCTTGTGGGAAGAAGGGGATAAAGGCCAAGAGGGTAAAAGTAGATGGAAAAAGATAAAAGACAAAATAATGAAACCTTCTGATGCTTTGCCCAGGGATCCTTGAGAAAGAAACAAAAGGATTCTCAACAAGAAACAGAGGGACACATAAAAATAATAAATCGAGACCTAGTTGGAGGATAAGGGGTCTCGTCACGAGCTAGCCTATTAGGTCCATGGGAATGTACCAATATGACACTACCATTCATCCGGTCACCATGCCAGGGTAGTGGCTCTTGGTGGCATAGCTAAGAGAAAGGGGGTCTCATCACGAGCCAACCTTCTCATTTCCGTGAAATGATTTTGGGTAACATTTTCACCATTGGTCGCCACACCAGGGAAGTGTCCCCTAACTAGCCACTTGAAATAAAAAGCAATAAGAATAAAAGATAAAAAGCATGCATGGGCTTGGAAATATTTGCATCCATGAAAAGGTGCAGCTCACCCTCTTCAGAGGCACCCACAGGTAAGCCATACATTTCCCTGTTATCACTGCATCCATTTCCCGAACATCCCCTACCACCTAATCCACTTACATGGCCTAGATTTGACTTCACCCGGGAACATCTCACATCCAATTCATATCCCAATAGGACGTCCTAACATCCCCTCCAAACTTGGCTTGTAGAATAGCATAATGCCTTTGAGTACTTGTTCGTGTAAAGGGGGTCTCATGCACATATTTAAATAACTTGATAATTATATGTGATTGAAATTTCTATGATCCCTGTGACTTATGAGCCCATGGAGGGCATATTTGTTGATGTTGCAGGGCCACACTCGATGGACATGTACAAATGGGGAGATGATTAGTTCAGATCTCCATGGGGCTAAAATCCTACCAGATGGATGCTGAGACCCCAGCTAGGGGAAGAGACATATCAGGGGTTTGCACCGGAGAGAGAGGAGGAGGTTCAACTAGGGACAACGTGGTAGGCCTGGACCCAGGGGGTCTTGCCATTTTCACCATGATGTAGGCCTTGGAAGGACCATGACGTCACCACGGTCATCCATGATGTTACCCAACGTTTTGGATATTTTGGACGCAGTTGTGTGCCAAGTGGCACGTGTGGAAGGATCCTGAGGCCCAAGGAGGCCTAACGTTTTTCTCCAGGAGGCCAACATTGCCCTAAAAGGGCCTAACGTCGCCCTAAAAAGGAATGATGTCATATTTACAGCTTGATTTAGGGTTTTAGTATGACATTTAATGTAAAAACTGGATATTATGTGTAACTAGCCATGTCGTCCTTTTTGACCTAATTCTAGTCATTGTAACTGTATAAATAAGGGGAAAATCACTCTTATTTTTTGGGCATCTTTTACTCACACTTGTGAGGACTGAAATTTGTGCCCTATCTAGGGTTTCCTGGCTAAAAGTTTAGGCACACTTGTCGAGGAAGGATAAATTTGGAGTATTTTGGCAAGTTTCTTGGTGGATGTGTTCAACTAGGGTTTTACTTGATAATTCTTGATGTATGTAAGTGGAAATTTTGCAAATTCTTCTTAATTGAATGGTTATAGTCATTTTTATCTTGCATTTACCTTGATATTATGAAATTGCTTGTTTAAACCCTAGGAAGACTAGCACATGTTATTGTTGTAGTTTTAAAAGCTTTCACCTACTAGATCTTTTCAAGAGGTCGTTTTTCTTAAAGCATTATCTAGGGCCTTGCCATTGTGTTAGCACTGAGAGTCACCCTCATATTGCGGGAGGATAAGCCTAGTGCCCATCATATTTTTTGGTGGATGTTGGTTTTATATGAGTGGAGGTCAATGGACAAAACTCAGTATATGAATGATGTTAAACACAGAACTGGACAAGAAATGTACAAGGAAGTGAGGGCCACAACTAACTTTAGTCAGTGAATTGAGTTTAAGTGTGAGCAGAGGGAACACTTATTAAGAAAGGTGGAAAAGACTGCTATGGGCATCATGCCTTCAAGCAACTTGGAGAAGAAAAACTGAGACGTAATATCACTTTTAAGCTCAATTTTCAGACACTGAAATATGTCCAAACAACACAGTCACAATAGCACAATGATCAAACCTACATCACCATGCAGCTGGAACAAATCGACTAGATCCTCCATGCCCGAGCCATTTAGTGTAAGAGGGAAAAAGGTCACCAGAAAGATGACTAAAACTGGTCACGATACCGTTGCAATCAAACCTACATTACAACAACATAACAACCCTCGACTGGATCGTCCATGCCTGAGTGTTTTAGCACAATTTTTACAAAGAGATGAAAAGAGATTGACTTATGTTAATCTGAAAGTCTCAAATCTGATATATAGCCAGAGAACATTTCTCGCATCAAAAACATTACAAAATAGGGAGCTCTCAACCATTTGACGACCTTAACAAAATATCAAAACTATCTATTTATACTCAAAACAATACACCACTACCAATAGTGTGACCTGGTCACCAGAATCAAAGCTTTGTGTCGACAAGTTCTTATGTCAAACTGAACGTGCACCCCTCTGTCAGATGCGAGCTCAGATTGACATGGGTTTTGCAAGAAAATCTGCCCACAGGGGTACCACGGGCTGACTGTTTAGTCCCCACGACCAGGCCTTCCATGCCTTCCATTTATGGAGTGAGATTAGGTTTCAACCACCAGTTGTACTTTCATTAAATGCCTTTCCTCAAAGATTGAACGAGAGTTAACGCTCAGGGAGTGACGACGTGCCAAGATCATAAGGGTGTCACCTGTCTGTGCTGACGATAGCCATGCATTTGGCTCTCTAGGCTCGACTGCTAGCTCTTGTTCCCTTTATCCTTCCTCACTGTGACCTAGGGGCATGAACCTACTCAATTTCTCGATTGCAGGCATGACCAAGGGTGGTTTGAAAGAAAACCTCTTTTTTCCTCATAATTCACCATAAATCGCCACACGTCCCTTTCTAAAAGCCACGTTTCCGATTGCGGCCCGCCCTTGAAATTTTAAAACATGCACACCTTCCGACCCCGCAATGGAGCATGACCATTGATCTTATGGTCTAAGATGAGGCTTCCTGATCAACAACCTAGCTCTGGAGGTCTTCAGATTGATGGATCAGATCTTCCCTTTTCGAATCGACAGCTGAGATCTGCTTCACAATTCAGGCTTCAGACTTTTCAAACCTCAAACCTCCTCTGTCTTCTGTCTCTTGTATCTAGAGACAAGGATCTGGCAACGCGTGGCCTCCAAAGTTCAACGACTGCGATGCATCCGCGACTCTGGGCTTTAGGAAAAACAAAACTCAAACCTTATGTGCTTTACCTGGAGCTTTCGATCTATTGACATGCGTCCACTTCAATCAATGGCTCTGCTCCCACTTTGGGACTTTGAACTATTCAACCATATCAACGACCCTTATTCTCCCTTCTCGATCAATGATTGAGAGCTACTTTGGGTCTTCGGTATTCGGGAAAATCAAATCTCAAACCTCACCCTTCCCACAAAGCTCGTGGATCTCTGTCGCGTGTCCCCACTGATGGATGATCCAGATTCACTTCGGGCCTTCAGGACTTCTAAGTATTTCTCATTTCAAATATCCTGAAGCTCATTTCCCTGAAGGATGGGATCGACTGCCACCTATCCTCTTTAAGATCAACGATTCATATTCACTTCGGGGGATTTTGATCTGGTGCTATACTTTGCGCAAGTTTTCACTCTCGAATGCCCGTGAGTTGCTGATCTGGAATTTTCTTGGAAAATTCGTCGTTGAAAGATTAAAACTTCCTTCTGCTTATGATTCAATCCCAAAACAGACTGTTAAGAAAGCTGAGCTTTGTGTTCATGGCTGCGGCCTGGATGATCAAGGATTCAGACGGTGAGCTGAGAAAATAGGGAGACCAGTGACTGAAACACAGGATGTGAGTACTCATCCTTGGAGAAAAACAAAGGGGCTTGGGGTGAAGACTTCACTCTGGTAATATATTTAAGGAAAACTAGAGCACACAAATGAACAAGGGAAAACAAAGAACGATTTACAAGCCGAAGGGGGAAAAAATGAAGATTTGGTCTGCGAAAAGGATAGAGACAGGGAAAGACTACAGAGTCGGGTATATCGACACACACCTATGGCCCTTGACAACGTTATGTGATAACAGTTGGCTCCACAGGGGATGGCATGCTCCCTGCGAGCTGCCAAGAACGCATAGTTTCAGTGGCTTAGCTTTGGATTATGGAGTCTCTTATTGAAAACAAAAACTAAAAAAAATCAAAACAACAAGGAGTGGTATTTACAATGGTGGAACTCCGGTTGCGGCTTAAACAAAAAATTTCTTCAGAAAGTGCCCATTGACAGGGCCACCAAAATTTTTGGAATCCTCCAAGTTTTTCAATTTATAGGTGTATTCGAAAATACCTCAAAAATCTTGAAAGGACCGACCCACAAGGCTTCAAATTTGCCATGTTTTCCTTTGTCTTGTTTGGGGGAATCCCACTTAAGCACCAGATCCCTTAGCTAAAACGCCTTCTTGCTAGAACTCTTGTCAAAGGCTTGCTTTATCCTCTACTGATGATCCTATGCCTTATCAAGCAGGTGCTCCCTTGTCTACTGCACTTCTACTAGCTACAGTATTCTCCTGACCATATCGTTAGGTTCTCCTTGGAAATCTTGGAAGATTTTTTCTATAGGAAAAGAAACCAGAGTAAAAAAAACCTCTTCGGCCCCATAAACCAACTTAAACAGAGACATATCTAGTGACCTTTTTGTTGTGATCCGGTTAGCCCATAAGGCAAATTTCATCTTTGAATCCTAGGCCTTTTTGTTGTCTTCTAATAGTGTTTTGATGATCCTTATGAGGCTTTTATTAGAAGATTCTGCCAAACCATTTCCCTGAGGGTAGTAGGGGGTAGAATGGATCAATGTAATTCCATACTGTGCACAGAAGATGATCAATGGTTCGACCCTGAATGAGGCAGAATTGTCTGTAACGATCCTGCTTGGACAACCAAATGTAGACATGATGTCTTCAAGGAAATTTATGATTACCTTGTGGGAGGAACTCCTTGTGGGGATGGCTTCTATCCATTTGGTAAAATACTCAGTGGAAGTCAAAATCCACCTGTGCTGGCCACTTGAGTTGGGGTGAATTTCTCCAATGAAGTCAAGATCCCACCACTGAAAAGGTATAGAAACTGCTACAGGCTTCAAAGGAAAAGATTTGAGTTGTTGCTTTCCAACAAAATTTTGACATTTAGCATAGGCTCTAATCTTTTCACAAACATCAGTAAAATGGTTGGGCCAGAAATAGCCAGCTCGGAGGATCTTGTAAGTCGTGGTCCTCCAAAAATGATATCCCCACATGAGATTTCATGAAAGTCAGTCATAGTCTTTTGGGCTTCTTGTGGGTCTAGACACCTTAATAGAACTCCCAGAGGGTCCTTCCAGTATAAAATATGATCAATGATACACTACTTGATTGCTATGAGTTTCAAAGCTCTCACCTTTCTTTTGTCCAAGCCATTAGGAGGCCTCAACTACTTTAGGAAGTATATAATATATTTGTACCAGGGGCATCCTGCTAAGTTGGGGATGACGTGAGAGTCTTCACCAACAATCTCAACTTGTTGATTTCCTGAGACTATATTCATGAAATTAACCCCCAATGCTTTGCAATTTGGTTCATCCAATAACCTGGCTAAACCTTGGCCTTTCACCAATTTGGTGGGTTTGATTTCTAGGTCAAACTCTAAAATTTTGTCAATCCACTTTCTCCTTTTCCCATCTATATCAGGTTGGATCAGTATCTCCTTTACTGAAGCTGAGGGGACGTATACAATAATTTTTTAGTGCAGAAAATAGATTCTGAAAGCCTCGAGGGACTTCACCAAATCATAGGCCTGCTTCTCCATGATATCATATCTCACTTCTGCATCCCTCAGTGCTCTACTGAAAAAGGAAATAGGCTGCTCCAACCCCTCTGCATTTCTTTGTAACAAAACAACAACCAGTGTATCAGATGAAGCGAAGGAAAATATCAGAAATTCTTTGGAATAATCTAGGCTAATGAGAAAAGGTGCTTCAGTCAATGCCCTCTTGATTTGGTTGAAATAATCTATGGACTCAACAATCCATTTCACTTCATTCCCCTTCATGAGCATGGTTGTAATGTATTTAACCAAATCAACAAAATTTTAAAGGAACCTTCTTAGAAAATTGATTTTACCCAATAAAGATTGAACCTATTTCCCGTACCTAGGAAAATACAAGGACTGGAAGGCCTCCACTCTGCTCGAATCAATCTTCACCCCTTCATCTCACACCATATGCCCTAACAATTTCCCCCCTTGCATGGAAAATAAAGACTTCTTGGGATTGAGGGAGAGACCAAACCTTTTTCACTTCTGGAAAACCTTCCTCAGATGATAACAATTCTCTTTATCATACCTGAAGAATATTATGATGTCATCTAGACAGATGACTACAATCTATCCTTTTCCCCAATGAAGGCGATGTCCATAGCTCGCTGGAAGGTCGCTCCCACATTCATCAATCCGAAGGGCATTTTAGCATACATGAATGTGCCCCAAGGAGTTGTGAAAGATGTCTTCTCTCTATCTCCAGGAAAGACATAGATCTGATTGTAACCTAAGAAACCATCGACCATAGACATCCTGGCTGACCCAGTCACTCTCTGCAAAATGTGCTCCATTTTCGGCAAGGGGTAGTTATCCTTTCTGGAGCTCCTGTTCAAATTTCTGAAATCAACACACAACCTGATTTCCCCATTCTTCTTCCTGACAAACACCAAATTAGCCACCCACTCTGAAAATCTCAAAGGGATGATGATATGTGCATCTAGCAGCGTCTTGACTTCTTTTTCCATAATCGACAACAACATGGGATTTATTTTTCTGAGCTTCTTCTTGAAAGGTTTGACATCTTCTTTCAAAGGGATTTTGTGTTCAATGATGTTGGTGTCATATGTTATCAATCCTCAAATGTCCAAGCAAATACATCAATGAACTCCTTCAAGAGTCTCACATACTCAACCCTTTGTTCCTTTGATAAGCTGCTAGACAATTTGATCCATTTGGGATCCTCCTCCATTCCTATATTTCATTCAGTCACATCAGCCTCTTTAGTTGATCCTTCAACCTTTACAACAACATCATTTATGTCAAACAATCTCTCCAAAGGGACAAGCCCCTTTGGAATGTGGTTGCTAGGAAACTGAACAATATGATGGTTAGCAATCTTATTCACAAAGACATCCACATGAGGGCTATGCTAAAAATCCTGATCTTGATCAATATGCATATCATAAAATTCATCCACGGTTTCAAGGAACTTTTTTATTTCAATATAATCCTCAAAGACCTTCCAATGTTTAACATTGTCAGGAATAGAGGGTCTGTATTTTATCTCTACTTCATACTTGAGTTTGGGGGGTAAAGGGACCTTGAAATTACTTGTTGAGACCGCCAAGGAATCCTCCATAGAGTTCTCCTCCCTTGGAACAAATGAATATTAAAACCTACGAAGAAACTGTCAATCATATCCCATACCTCATTTCTATAGGCCCTTAACCTTGGGTGCTTAGCCTGATACAGATTTTTGACTTGATGAACAATCAACTTAGCGTCTCCAAACACTGCTAGCTCTTCAATTTTCATGTCTTTGGAAGCTCTCAAACCCAATACAAGAGCCTCATATTTGACCACATTGTTTGTTATTTCAAATTCCAACTTGTAGGACAGAGATATGGTCTCTTGGGTGGGGGAAATAAAAACTACTCCAACACCAACACTTTCCTTAGAAGAGGCTCCATCAAAAAACATTTTCCACACATTTTCCTTAGAAGAGACTCTTCACAAAAGGTAATAGGTTGCTTTCTAATTTCAATAGGTGGATGAGGAACATCAGATAGATGCAAAATACTGGTTCCTAAATCAGTATTGACTAAGAAAATGGGGTGGTTGATGGGATTGGCTTCATCACTGATAATGTAGGCAAGTTGCACTTCTCTATAAATCCTTCTATGTTCTCCTCCAAATACAGGGATGGTGGCATATGAGAGATCCATATGCAAAGTTCCCCCTAGTCTTTTGATCCATTATCTAGACAAGAGCATCCCGAACTTAGGGGGGACATCAACTACCACTATGTCCATGACCACACTTTTCATTGGTAATTGAAACAAGGAGACTGCCAGATCCTTAATAACCCCGAGTAATTTCACCTTCCTGGAATCGAATGAATACATATCATGGTAGGTTTTTGTAACCTCCTACCCAAGCTCATCAATGACAATTTTGGGCATGAGATTGTGAGATTCCCCTAAATCCATTAAGCATTTGTGCATCACTTTATCATGAATATTCAATGATGTATATAAAGGAGGGGAGGAATCATCTCTATCCTCTACCAAAGGTCCTAGTATGACAACCAAATTTTCATTTTGGAGGTTAACTGAGTCAGTGGAATGAGATGAAGGTTCAGGCTGCAACATTTTTGATAGGCATTTTTTGAAACTCTCATGATGGACTAATTATGAAAGAGGCACGTGGATCCTAATATTTTTAATTTCATGATAAAAAATAAAATAGGAGGGAGGATTCACAACCTCCTTCACTTCTGGTATAGGGCCTTTGATCGGGGGTTTTTCCTCCTTTTCTTTAACGCCACCTGCCACATTTTTAGCCAGTTTTTCGGTTCTAACAGGCTGATCAGGAATGCCAGGATTTCCATCTTTCTTATTGGACCTAAGGCTATATCTATTTGGATTTCTTCCGATCCTTTCCCCTTTACTCAACTCATTTTGTTGACTATCCATGAGAGACTCCTCATATGCAGTTTGGGTTAAATGAGGAAATGAGGAGGTGTCTCCAAGACAATGGATTTCAGGATCAAGCTCTTCTTCCTCTCGTTCTTCATCAATAACGAGGTTATTTTGGAGAGGATATTTAATTCTCTGATCATATATGTCCCTGTTTCTTTGGTCTCTTTGGATGATCTGAGGAGCATTGTTTGGACTTTTGAAACTACCCCTATTATCAACATTTTGAAGATTCTTATAGCTCTTCTTTCCTTCCAATTCCAGCCTTTCCATTCTAGCAAAAAGTGATTTTAGTAGCTTCGTTACTTCATCCATTTAAGGGAGGGAAGTAGAGGAACTAGAAGGTGAGGATTTCGACCTACCCTTTCTTCTGTCTCTATCATCCTTACTCCTAATCTTGTCAACTGCCAATATATTGGATTCTACTTCAAGGGATGCATCTTGCATATGAGCCAAGGAGGTAGCTCTTCTTTCTCTCGACAGGAGGAAAACATCGGGTCAAAATCACTAGCATAAGTCATCTTGGCAGAGGTTTCTGTAGGCTTAATTTCAGTGGGAATATTTTTATACATATTATTAAATCTCTTCGAGAAGTCTGAAACAACTTCCCCCTCTTCTTTATTAAGTGCCACAAATTATGTAACATAATAAAGAAGATCTTTTTTATTCCCCCAATGTCTCAAGAATGAATCGTCTAGAGCAGCAATCCCGTCAACAGATCTAGGAGGAAAATCCTTAAACCAATCCCTGGCATCACCATCAAGGATTTGTACAAAAACTCTCATCCACACATCTTCATTTTCAATGGCCTGAATCTCTGCAAATATATAAAAGGATGAAAGTTTCTCTTCTGCAGTCACGTCTCCCTCCCCATGTGAACTGGGGCATGTATTTAAGGTATTTTGTGGTTGGGAGAGCATTCATAGGCTGAGGTAAAACTAGAGGGATGTATCTAGTAGCCAATATCTCAGCCATCCTATTCCTAGGAGGATTAGCACCTGCCATTGGGATGTGAACTGGAGGAGAACCAAGGGGAGATGGGGTTTGAACAGGGGAGACTGGGATTGTGTTTCTAAGAGAAAGGGTCAACGAATGAGTGTTGGGGGAAAATTCTACAGGGCTTGAGGGAATGAAAGTTTCCCCTTCTGTAAATGCCAGAACTCTGATAGGGGGAGGAGTATTAAAGCTTGGAGTGGGAAAATATTCTGAGGTCCTGGGTATTACCCACTGTACGATATCAGGGGAAACAAGGGTGTCGAATCTTTCTCCGTGTAAACAAAGGATAGGAGGGGAGAAATCATCAGGAAAACTCCCAAAATTTAAAATTCTTGAAATTCCAACAGATGGTAGAATAGGAGAACTAGAAGCAATTAATGGAGTTTTTAAAGAAGGATTATGTAAATTACCATAATGACCTGATACAACAGTAGAAGTAACTTCTTGAGAGGTCTTTCCTTTTCTGATAATTTTCTTTGGGTCAGCTTCAGGTGTTGCTAGAGGCAGCTGCGGAGTAGACCTCGTATGTCTGCCCTTCGGAGCCACAACTGAAACAGTGGAGTCGCCAGGTGCAAGTTGCAATATTCAAGGTACCGATTTCTGATGCACCTTCATAATCATAATTTATCTATCGCTCTTTCCCAGGGAAATGTCTTCAATTCATTCCCCGACAGTGGCACCAAGAATGTTAGCACTGAGAGTCACCCTCAGATTGTTGAAGGATAAGCCCAATACCCATCAGATTTTTTGCTGGATGTTGGTTTTATATGAGTGGAGGTCAATGGACAAAACTCAATATATGAATGACGTTCAACACATAAATGGACAAGAAATGTATAGGGAAGTGACAGCCACAACTAACTTCATTCAGTGCATTGCATTTAAGTGTGAACAAAGGGAAGACTTAGTAAGAAAGGTGGACAAGACTACTATGGGCATCGGGCCTTCAAGCAGCGTGGAGAAGAAAAACTCAGACTTAAGATAACTCTTAAGATCAAGTTTCAGACACATCCAAACAACACAGTCGCAACACCACAATGATCAAACGTACATCACCATGCAACTACAACAACTCGACTGGATCCTCCATGCCAGAGCCATTTAGTGTAAGAGGGAAAAAGGTCACCAGGAAGTGGACTAAAAATGGTCACGATATCGCTGCAATCAAACCTACATCACAACAACATAACAACCCTTGACTAGATCCTCCATGCCTGAGTGTTTTAGCACAATTTTTACAAAGAGATGAAAAGAGGCCGACTTCTATTAATCTGAAAGTCTCAAATATGATACATAACCAGAGAATAGTTCTGGCATAAAAAACATTACAAAATAGGGAGCTCTTCTCAACCATTTGACGACCTTAACAAAATATCAAAAATATCTATTTATACTCAGAACAATATGTCACTACCAAGAGTGTGACCTGGTCACTACAATCAATTATTTGAGTCGAAAAGTTCTTCTGTCAAACTGAACGTGCACCCCTCTGTCAGATGTGAGATCATATCAACATGGCTTTTGAAGGAAAATCTTCCCACAGGGGTACCAAGGGTTGATGGTTCAGTCCCCATGGTCGGGCCTTCCATGCCTTCCATTTATGGAGTGAGCCTAGGTTTCAAACACCGAATCTACTTTCATTAACTGCCTTTCCTCAGAGATTGAATGAGAGTTAACACTCAGGGAGCAACCACATATCAAGATCATAAGGGTGCCACCTGTCTGTGATGATGACTTCCATGCATTTGGCTCTCCAGGGCTCGGGGGATATCTCTTGTTCCCTTTCTCCTTCTTCAATGTGACCTAGGGCCATGACCCTACACAATTTTACGATTGCGGATGTGACCAAGGGTGGTTTGAAAGAAAACTGCCTTTCTCCACGCAATTCACCATGAACCACTACGTGTCCCTTTCTAAAAAGTACGGTTCCGATTGCAACCCTCCCTTGAAATTTTAAAATGTGAAAACCTTCCGAACCTGCAATGGAGCATGACCATTAATCTTGTGGTCAGAGATGAGGCTTCCTGATCAACAACCCATCTCTGACAGTCTTCAGATTGATGGATCATATCTTTCCTTTTCGAATCGATGGCCGAGATTTGCTTCACGATTCAGGGTTCATACCTTTCAAACCTCAAACCTCCTCTGTCTTCTGTCGCTTGTATCCAGAGCTAAGGATATGGAGATGCATGGCCTCCAAATATCAATGGCTTTGATCCATTCATGGCTCTGGGCTTCAAGAAAAAACAAAACTCAAACATTATATGCTTTACCTGGAGCTATCGATCTATTGAGGCATGTCTACTTCAATCAATGTCTTTGCTCCCGCTTCAGGACTTTGATCTCTTCACGTAGATTGATGGCCCTTTCTCTCCCTTCTCAATCAACGATTGAGAGATAATTTGAGTCTTCGAGCTCTGGGAAAGTCAAATCTCAAACCTGATCCTTCCCACGAAGCTCGCGGATCTCTGTCGCGTGTCCCAGCTGATGGATGATCTAGATTCACTTCGGGCCTTTGGGACTTCTAAGTATTTCTCATTTTAAATATCCCGAAGCTCATTTCCCCCAAGGCTGGGATCGACTTCCACTTGTCCCCTTTAAGATCAACGGTTTCACTTCGGGGCCTTTTTCTCTGGCGCTATACTTCACACAAGTTTGCACTCCCAAACACCTGTAAGTTGTTGATTTGGACTGTTCTTGGAATCTTCTCCATTGAAATATTAAAACTACCTTTTGCTTATGCTTTAATCCTGAAACAAATTGTTAAGAAAGTTGTGCTTTGTGTTCATGGCTATAGCCTGCATGATTGAGGATTCAGATGGTGAGCTGAGAAAACAGGGAGACTAGTGACTAAAACACAAAATGTGAGTGCTCACCTTTGGAGAAAAACAGAGGGGCTTGGGGCCAAGACTTCACTCAAGTAAGATATTTAAGGAAAACCAGGGCACACAAACGAACAAGGGAAAACCGAGAATGATTTACAAGCTGAAGGGGGGAAAAATTAAGATTTGGTCTGCGACAAGGATAGAGACAGGGAAAGACTACAGACTCGAGTATATCAACAAACACCTATGGCCCTTGAAAACCTTATGTGATACAACATTGCAACACCCTAGTTTTACTTGCTTCATCTTAGCCGTTTTTGCTTCATCATTCAATTAAAGAGGGAGGAAATTATACTAAGGCCTAGGGTTACCTACACCTTAGTAGCTAGATTCCCCTAGGGTTTGATAGTTGGAGCCTTGGGTTACCAACACTCCATATATTTATACCTCTTGTCTTGGAATCTCCTACTATCATCATTTTCCTCCAACATTTGCTTCCATATCATTGAATCCATTTTCTCTAAAGTACTATTCTAAGTCTTCTTGTTGAGTGATTGATCAAAACAACCATCAAAACCTATACCTTGAGCTTCCTACTAACTATTTCTAACATTAGAATAGCCTAACCTAATAAAATTATTGTTGTTGTTACTAAATTAATCTACAACCATACATTGCAACATTAAAAGCTTCTAAAAGAAATTGAAAAGGTTGACTAATGCATTGCCTTGTTTGCTTCTAATAAATGCTAGTATTATGATGTTAATGGTTGATTATTATTATTCATTTTAAAGCTGTTTCAGGGCACTTATTGTGAAGTATTGCCTCATAAATATTTTTGTTTACTTCATCATTATCAACCAATTGCTTTATTTGAGAAAGTCCATGGTTTTATGAAGTGCTAACCAGCAAGCTGTACTTGCAATATATATAGTTTCTTGTTGTTTTGTTCCGGGAAGGTGAATCTTGATATATTATCACTTCATTGGTTATAAAACCAAGACTTTCCGATCAATGGTGACTTGTGAGAGGGGATATTTTAATAGCCATTTTGACCTTGCCTGCTCAAACCCCCAAGTCACTGAGGACGTCTTCCCTGGGCCTACAACCCTAAATAGAAAGAGGAATCTTATTGAGGTGACCGTGATAGGATAACCTCAAGTTACGCCAATTTACTTTCCTTTTAACTTTTCCTTCTATCAAAGTACAAATTTTGCGATAACATTTTGGCACCATTGCCGGGGAACAATGAGTCAATATTCGTCCAACGACACTTTTTCGGTAAGCCTTTATCCAAAGAACCTTTTTTACAAGCTTACCCGGGGACTCCAGTAAGGGTGATTCCCTCATTCCTTTGATAATTTCAAGAAAATTGTCTGGTGACTCTAGTAATGAGGAAGCCAACCATGACTTCTCAATGGGACCCGAGAAAATTCAAACATTTAGACATGAGTAAAATCTCGGGATACCCTCGACAAATGCTCCTGAAGTACGAACAATGGCTCCCTAGATTCACTAGTAGTGATGGGGTTAGAGTCAATGATCACATGGATGATTTTGGGGATTTCTTTCAACTCCACCCTATCAATGATGATGCTGAATATTTGGCAATGAAACTTTTCTCTGCCACTCTTCATGGAAATGCTAGAAAATGGTATGATGGTATCCCTGTTTCTAGCATCACATCTATGGACCAGTTAGAAGAAACCTTTCTCAAAAAATGGGGTATGAAATTGGAAGATATCAAAACGTTACTGAAAAGACTAGAATATGTAAAAAAAACTGAGAATGATACTTTCAAGGATTTCCAGAATAGGTTTGAGAGATTACTATATCATATTCCTAGAAGCCATTATCCTGGAGAGAAGTACCTCGTGTATCTCTATACCAATGCACTCTTAGTGCTTTTATGTTTCCTCCTAAATAAAAAGGGTCCAAAAAAATCAATGATGCCTATTACACGTCCATGCAAATCAAGGAAAATATCTCTTTGTCCAAGGGAAAACACATCTTCTCTCTAGGAGCCAAATTTGATGACCCCAAAGGTACCCCATACACTCTTAGTTTGGAGAGATTAGTTACCCTTGAGACCTTTACTGTTGATTTACAAGAATAAGGAGAACAAATCATCGACCAATAAGAGGTTGAGGGGAAAGATCTTTATGAGGTTTTCCAATCCCACAAGGAAGAGAAAAGGACTACTCATTTTTCTGCCAAGAATGATGAAGACGTAGTTGAGGATCTAGAACCTGAACATGATGATGAAGTATCAATATATTCTCCTCCCTCTGATGAGGTTAGTTACTTTCCTTTTTAGGATCTTGATAATTCCTTTCTTTATGATTCAGAGAAGGAAGAAGAAATGGAATCCTCAGGCAAGGTAGATCTTCCTTGTTGTACAGTTTAAGATGTAGGGGAAAATCACGAGGATGAAACAATGATGCATGTTGAAGACACCCAAGTCCTTGAATCTCCTACACAAGAAGAAATAAACACGTTGAGTTACATTCCTTTCCAAAATTTTGATGATTCTTTACTTTATGATTTGGAAAGTGAAGAGGAGCTAGATGAGCCTTTGAATGTTTTAAATCCTTCATGTTATGATACATATAGTGACATGGTTAATAATATTGATGAGTTCATACATGTTGGGAGACGTAAATGGGATGTAGTTGGTTATTATATGGACCCCATTTACGACATTGAGAATCATTTACAAGTATTTCCTTTACAATTATCACAACAGGTTACTCTTAATTTTGACCAGTGGCAACAAGGAGATGATATAATTACCGATACTTTCCAAACACCCAGGTGTTGAGGAAAATATATGAAATGATCTTACTAAAGCATTTTCATACTTTACCTGGCTAAAGAAAAGTAGATGGGAATATCACCCTATGTTTATATCCAACAAAAATAACATCCTAACTCACAAGTATTAATTATGAGTGCTTAGGCTAGTATTTTATCAGCAAAAAGTTTGTTGGAAATTCACTTTTTACGTAATTTTCTGAATATAACAGTTTCTGAAATAAATGTAAGAACATAAGTAAAGACGTCGAGATGATAATCAAGATAGATGAGACATAAATAAATCCTTTATTTCATTCCAATTCACGAAAGAGTCATTTCTTTACAAAATCTCATACAGAAATCTTGGACCAAAGTCAAACTTAGAGATCCCCGATGGAACATACAAAAGTACCTCCGACAGAAAACCAAAAATGGACTCTAAAAGTTGGATCATCTTGCCACATATTGATGCCCGCTCAACTCTACACAATAGCCTTTATCAGTCATGAAAATTAATTAACAAACATACAAGTCTACATAGACTATCAAAGATAGATCAACACCTCTGAAAAACAAGTGTCTGAATGATTTGATTCAGCCCTGAATATTGTTGTCTACAATAAGACCCTTCTATCACAAAAGAGAATTAGGCTAGGATGAATATATGAATGAATGAAAACTGAACTCTATCAAAATAAACTCAAAGAGAAAACCTGAACATGCTTCTGCTTCTATCCTCCTTTGTTCCTCCCTTTCCTTTATATTTTAACAAATTAGAATCAATTGAAGAAGTTGAACCAATTAATTAGTTAAGTTAATTAAAATACTCAACTAACTTTAGTTAGGGGGAAGAGTAATCATTATAATAAGGTTCATAGTTAAATAGTAACTAGTAGGGGGGACCCCTTGTGACTCCCTTTAGTTCACAACAATCATAATAATCATAACATAACTATTAGTTAAGCAAAGCACACCTCTTTGTGTCCCCCATCAACATATCCGCTTTTGGCAATTTTAGATCATGAAATTGAAATTATTTCAAAAATAATACTCATATATCCAAAATAAAACATGTTGTCAAAAGATCCTTGAAGTCAATTATCATAATCCATAGATAAAATAACCACTCAAAAGATATATTTCACGGTCTGCGATGCAACGATTTTTTAGTCCTTCTCTTTGACAGAAGCATAATAGGCCTCTGTTTCCAGCCTTTATTTGAATATCTCACTCCTGCATGCATGATTGATTAGTAATAATCTTTTAATTAACCATACATGAAAACTCTTTTAAAATATGAAATGGATTTTGGATTAGAAATATATCAGACTCATGCAATCCAATCGATACAAGTTTTTTTACCGTTTATCAATGAGCAGGGGGTGAAAAGGGTCCCTGGATATGTGAGGGGTTTGTATTGAGCGAAACCATGATTACATGAGGGGGAAAATAACATGGTTATAGCTCAATGACAACAACAATCGATTGTAACAAACCAAATAAAACATCACTGTAATCTACGCAAGACACTGCCACTTCCAACTGTTTAAAACACAAAAATTCTCTTGACTGTAATCAATCTCAGAAGAGGGAGTGGAAAAAATGAATATGGGAGGTGACGGGGTTTTTAATTAGCAGAAAGTGAAAATCATGGAAGGGAAAAAAAGTGATTACTGTTCATGAGATTCATTAAGTGATCCATAAAACACTCTGCGAAAAATGTGCATCAACCATCATTCATTTTGACCTAGTAACAATTTTTGTGCGTTTAACTAGTTTACTGTTCATAATCAAATATCCAACACAGGACCATCACAAGATAGTATACAATCCACACAATCTGTAAAGAGTATTTTATTCCCTTCTTTCATCTTATAACACTTTCCAAACAATATCCTTTTCACTCTGTTAACCATCGAAATCAACAACTTCCCATACATTACTTCAATCAACAATTATACTCCAATTCATGTTTCCAGAATTCACAATGAAGTCACATAATCACTTCAATCGGATTTGATATTTGAATTCTTTGATATTCGTGAAACATATATATATAGTCAGTAAAACCAATAACCCAAATTAAATGAAAAATATGAGTGGATATTTAACATATACGCAACAACCATCATTTAGACACTAGCTAGGCATAGGGTAACTCATCCAGGTAATGTAATTCAACCACTGTAAAAAAAATAAATTCAATGTGACTTAAAAACTGGATCATCCATCCAACACAATGAGGTCTTGAAAACATGCTCCCTTTTACAAATGGTTGATTGCAACAAATCAACATGCTTAAAACTCTATGAAAAGCAAGTCATCTGTGTTATACACAATGCACAACCAAAAAAACCTCATGATGCAACAATTCCTCTTTAACAAAAACAAACACGCAGTCACGTAATAACCAAACATCTCGTGTTGAGCCAACTATTTAATATAAAACTGCTTCGATTTAGTTACAACGTGATCGAATACGTTGTGAAAACTTAGGTTTATGCAATCAAACAAGCATAAGGATGCGACATGTATACTCTCTATAGTCATCCAGTTCAATAGTCATTCATCCCCAAACATAGCCATAGTTACCACACCCATGCACCAAATCGAATTGGGGCAGAGGCCTTCTTCATTAACAATATTGAGTTACTAGCATAAGGAGGGTGGATCTGTACTTTGAAAGTGCAATTTGGAAATGCAGGGTTGATCATTATTATCATAGAGGCAGTAACCAAATGCCACACCAATACGACTTCCATACGACCAACTGGGCGAGTCTGTATCCAAAGTGGTCGACGATACATTCAATCCACAATAACCCATAACAACTTGATAGGCCCAAAAACCTTCCTATGAAACCCTAGACTGGAGGGTTAAGGGTTCGATCGATAGCCAACACAGAAGGAATAGAGGCAACTTCTTGTAATAGTGAAAACATCAGGGATCTTCTTCGTTTGTGGACAAGAAAAAATTCCATGAAAGGGGTCATAACAGGAGGTGAGGCTTTAACTTGGTGTGGAACTGTTATTTTCATGCAGGGTATAACCCTCGTGCCCTTCGATCAAACAACTACCACACAAAGGTGAAGACAAGGCCGAGTAAGAACATGAAACCCACTTCGTGACCCCTATTGGTGAAATCAACCAACTACCCCATGTACAATGCGTGGTGACATGAACGCTTCAGTCATTAAACCCCATAAAAACCCACCGACTGGATACAACAATGTGAGAGCTTGAAGAGATCCCACCAAGACCAACAAGGATCCTCTAAGTAAACCAAGAAGGATAACAAAGATTTCTTGTGACTCCTAATGCCCAGGATAACTAACAATGCTATGACTTCAACATCATTTCAAAGAGAATCATCAACGTTTCATCACAAACACCATTTACACATTCACAATACTTAAGGAAAGCACACATAATACACTTGATCCAATATCCATTTCATAACTAGAGTAGACTCATGAAGGGATAAAAAAAAGAACATACCTATAATCAAATATCTTAAAACACAAGTTGGCCGAGCGGTTCCTCCCTGCTAAGAAATCAGAGCATAACCACAATGGTAATGTTTGGAAGATAGCCTTACTAGGGTGGCGTCCAATGGTAGGGGTAAAGGTGATGCGCAGTAAATGCACATCACTTACCTACTGCAAGTTCATTCAATTCTTAGTATGCGCCAACCACTAATCAAACAAATCATCCACCACCAACCTTTAATTTTCAAGAGTGCCACCCATATCACATATTACCATCTCTACTATGCCTAAATACATACCAACTATGCTATATACAACCTCCATAACTCGTATGGTTATCCTATGTTAGCTAGGAGTTTCCACAATATTTTTTAATGCATATAGTATAGCATGTTAGCATAGGGAAATTTCTTCTTTTAGTTTCTTTTCCTTCATTGTTACTAACATGTGTCTATTGTAGGTGTCACAAGAATAGTCAACAATGATAACCATGGAAAATTCAGTGTTGCTTGATCTTGGAATAGCAAGGGAGCCCTGTATAATATGCCTAATCCATTATCCAATAAAACAATATATCGTCAACCATGAAAGTAGTGTCGAACAGTAACATAACATCGAATAAACATAAGAATTGATCTCCAATCTATGAGGGGGTCCCACCTACTAGTATTATTTATCTTTTATAATAATAGGCTTTAGCAACACTTTGTGGGCCAAAAATTCGTTGTGAATTTAATCGTCAACAAACAGGAAACTCCACAGAAAAAATTGTTTTCAACAGATTTAGAACTCAGAACTCATGGTTTCAAAGATCAAGAGTAGTAGGTCAAGAAAATATAACCATGAATATTATGCAACAGGGGGAAGTGAGCGGATTTAATGGAAAGATGACTGGGAATTTGGGAATAACTTATGAAAAATGTTAAGTATGAGGGGTTTTACCACTGTATGCATAATCCATCGACCGAGATCTTCTCTTTAACCTTTAAGGAGGAAAATTTCCAGATTTTCTCTTAAACTCTCAATGGATGAAGAAATGGTGAGAAGAAGCGAAAGATAACCGATTCTTTATAAGACAACAATGGAAATATATAACAATTTCAAGGGTCCTTCAGAGAAGACATCATAATAGCCGTGTAAGCTTGATTGTTATTGACTAACAATGCTTGCAGGAGTGTCATTGTGGAAAATATGATGCACCATCTTATTCCCTACTGAAACTAAAAGATGACCAAATACAAATCCCAACAGAATAAAATTGAAAAAGATTAAAAAAATAGAAATAAAGTGACAGAAAGGTAAAAGAAGTAGAAAATGCTTAAAACAGACAACAACTACCGTAACCAGAAAAATAATGAAAACCTGAAAATAGAGCTAGACTACTAAAATACAGGAAATCTAGACAACGTTAGAGCTTTTCAAGTTGGTTCCACGTAATGCTTTGAGTGAGAACTGTTAGTGCTATAGGAAAACAATCTCTCTTGCAAATCTTTTAGAATGTAAGAATTTGTACCTAAGACAAAAGCGATTTTGAAAGGACCCAACCATAATTCTTGGAATTTTGAATGTCTTCCCCTGTCAGCGTGAGTCGAATCGCATAGCAGAAATTTTTTGTTGACTTTAAACTTGACAGTTTTGACACTCTTGTTGAAATATTTCTTAACAGTTTGCTGCCTCTTTTTAATATTATCTAAAGAAAACATCCTTTGTTCTTCCAAAGCTAGTAATGATTTTACCCTTTGTGAAACATCTGAAGAATTCAATTCTTCGATTTGTTGCATCAAAATAAAGGAAGAAAGTTCCATCTCGGTTGGAAAGAGGGATTCTTGACTGTAGACCAGCTGGAAAGGAGTATAACCAGTGCTTACTTTGGCGGTAGTTCAATTTTCCTAGAGGGTATAAGTGAGGAGGGTGTGCCACTGAGGAGGCTTATCTTCGATGGGCCTTTTGAAGATTCTTACCAAAATTTTGTTGGTAGACTCATCTTGCCCGTTTCCTTGGGGATAGTAAGCTGATGAGGTGAAATGTTTAACCCCCAATTTGGCTAGAAACTGAGTCAGCTTAGCAGAAATTAAAGCAATACCATTGTCTGTAATAATTTCCAATGGAAGACCAAATCTAGAAAAAATATTATTTTCAAGGAAAGAAATTATCTGATCGTCTATGAAATTCTTAAGTGGGACAACTTCAACCCATTTTCTAAAATAGTCTGCAGCTTCTAGAATAAAAACTTGCACAATTGAAGAAGGAGGATTAATAGGACCAATGAAATCTAACCCCCACTTTGAAAATGGAAAATTTGGCAGGACAAGTTGTAATGGCATGGATGAAAGGCATTCTTTCCTTGCAATTTTTTTGCACTTGTCACATGACCTCGAAAACACATAGGAGTCACAAAAGATCAAAGGCCAATAATATCCTTTTCCAATAATCTTGAAAGCAGTTGTTTTTGCATAAAAATGACCTCCTACATGAATTACAGAGCTTGAATAACCGTGAGCTTCTTGCAATAATTTTTGTGCGTCTTGATTTTTTACACAGTGAAGAAACACACCATCAACAGATCTTCGGAACAAAAATTCTCCTATAATGACATATTGTGCAGATTGGAGACGAAGTATTCTCCTTTGATGAGTGTCTAAGTTGTTTGGACATCTTTGGTTCTATAAATAATAAACCAAATTCTTGTACCAAGGATATTCAGACACAAGGAGGATCTGATCATCAATGTAAAAGAGGGCTGAAAGGGAACTATCTTCTTCATCAATTTCTTCACTATTCTCAGCATGTTGAGCCAAGTGAAGGGCTAGGTCATGTCCCTTGATAGTGGTAGAAGTCACGATGTCCAAATCGTGCTCCTGGATCTCAGCAAGCCAATGTGCAAGTTTTCCTGAAAGATAAGTCTGTGAGAGCAAAAACTTAACAGCATGTAAAGGGACTTTTACCAACGTATGCTTACCTAATATGTAGTGGCGAAACTTCTCAATGGCCTTAACAAGAGAGAAAACATGTTTCTCAATAAAAGAATATTTAAATTCATCATCAGTCAAACTTTGACTCATGTAAGCCATCGGTTTTTCATTTCCTTGGTCATATTTTTGTATGAGGACAACAAAGACTCCCTCTTCAGTAGCATTAGTATATATCGTGAATTCCTTCTCAAAATATGGCTTTGCCAAAACCGGTGCATAACTGATTTCTTTCTTAATCCCTTCAAAATCATTTTCGACATCGTCTGTCCAAGAAAAAGGATGATCTTTCTTAAGCAGATTATGAATTGGTTTGACCATCACAGCAAAATCTGGGACAAACCTATGGACAAAGTTAATAACCCCCACAAAAGATTGAATTTCTTTCTTGGAAGTGGGATCAAGGAGGTTAAGGATAGCAGCAATCCTTTCAGGATCAATGCTTATGCCTGAATTAAAGACGATGTGTCCCAAGAGTTTTCCCTTGGTAACACCAAAAATTCACTTGGAAGGATTTAAAGAAATGTCAAATTTCCTACACCACATGAGAATTTTTCTCAAATGACCAAAATGATCTGAATGGATTTTAGAGTATATTGTTAAGTCATCAAGGTAAATCCAAATGATTTTAATGATCAAATTGTCAAAAGCTAATTGCATAGCTCTTTGAAATGTGTCACCTGCATTAGATAAACCAAAAGGAATATGTTCATAAGCAAAGGTACCCCAACGAGTAATAAAGGTGGTTTTATATTTATCTATCCTTTTTACCTTTATTTGATTATAACCTGAAAAACCGCCAAGTAAGGACATCATTTGTGACCCTGCAACTTGCTGCAAAATCATTTCCATGTTAGCGAGAGGGAAGTGATCTTTTATTCTAGCTCAGTTTAATGTGCGAAAATCAACACATAATATGATCTGACAAATTGTTTTCCGAACATGAACCAGATTTGAAACCCATTTAGAATATTTTACCGGAAAGATGATTCCATCCTTCAAAAATTTTTCCAACTCCTTTCTAATAGTCTCTTCTAACGCAGGGTTAATAGGTCTTTGTTTCTGCCTGACTGGTTTTACACCTTCCTGAATGAGGATGGAATGTTTTATAAGACCATGATCAAAACCACGAAGATCCTCATAAGACCAAGAAAAAACATCTTGATATTCACCAAGTAGCTTGGTAAACTTAACTTTCTCTTCATCTGAACATTTGGCACCTACCTTAACATTCTTTGGTGTCTTAGGTGTCCCAATGTTCAAGGAGATGGTTTCACCCACCTTCCTTTTAAACTCCTCTTCCTTTTTTTTCTCCTTGTTGCCTACATCACTTGAATAAAATGAACTCTCTAGAGGAGTCAAGCCTTTAGGAATCTTGTTATATTCTATGGATATAATTTCCCTAGGCTTAAAAGGTTCATTTTGGATAAAATAACAAATGCTCTCATCATTAGGGAAAACCTGCCAAGATTCTATATTGTTGCGAATATGTGGACGATACAAAGATTGGAAAGTGCAATCAGGTCTGTGTAGCAGAAGTTGTTGAGTAGGAGAAGTTGCAAAAAAACTAACTAATCATCCATTGATTTTAGTTCCCTCTTTACGTGATTGATATTGAAATATAATAGGTTCGAGATAAGAGACCAAACAATTTGGGTGTATCGTTTAATCAAATTGTTTCTAGGGGAATAAATCTTATGTACAAGGTTGACAACAAGCTCAGAAACCCCAAAAACTGAAAGGTGACCACAACCAAGATTATAGGCATTTTCAATGCCTAATAATAGAGACTTAAATTCGGTGACATTGTTTGTGCAAGAAAACTCCAACCTATAAGAAAAATTATGGATTTTTCCTACTGAAGAAAGAAAGACAATACCATCTACATTACCTTCATTTGAGCATGAACCATCAAAGTGCATGTGCCACATTCCGTCATCTAAATCGATTTGTTCCAGATGAATATTATCCTCCTCAACAAAGATGGAATACACTCCTAGGTCCTCTTTGAGATATTTTACATTAGGTTGTGGGAAACTTTCTATGTAAGGTGATATCCTTCCTTCTCTGAGGACTATAATGTTTTTTTCGTTCTGAGGAACAGATAAATGTCTTTCGTCGAGCGAGAGGTATCCACCTATTAAGTCTTGCCAATATCTTCGCAGGATAATTGAGTAATTTCATATAGGCATATCAATTACCTAAATGTTGAGGGTCGTCCTTATTTCAGGATTACCGCAAAAAACTAAGGTCACATATTTAATCTCACCTATGGTCTTTTGTTGTATACTATTATAGGAGAGCATGCTTCTGGCGTTTTCATATGTAAAAGACAAGCCTGTCTCTTCAATAATAATCTTCGACATCACACTTGGGCTTGAACCACCATCAATGAGGCAACAATGGGCAATTTTATCCATGATTTTTACAAAAATATAAAAGGGTTTTTTTTACAGGGTATCTAAAGTTATGTACACGTACTTTATTTACAAAAGAATCCTCTTCGTTTACCCCTTCGGAAAGGTTGGCTACAACAAAATCTTTTCCTTCCATGAATTGTTTCAGATGCATCTGTTGTTTAGGGATGACAACCATGTCTAGGAGGGTTTCATCTGCTTTGATGTTGGCCAATTGATTTAGGATATTGTATTTGGAATAGGTGAGAGGGTGAGTGATTCTTTGACTCTCAGGAACCTTAGGAACCTGGAGAGTAGTAGCGGTTGAGGATGATCTCAGGCTAGAAGAACTGCGAGGAGGGTAAAATTTTCCATTGGGAGCATAGGTTTTGTTCCTAGTATTGATGACCATGACATCTTTTGGCTCTGAAAAATCTAGGACAACGATAGTAGCTTCTGGGATTTTACCAAAAATATTATCTCTGGCACTCTTCTTTACCTCACATGCGGTTTCTTCATGGTGTTCCTCACAAAAGTTACACCAACTATGAGGAAGGATAGCCTTAGGCTGAAAATTGTTTTCAACCAGATTTATAAAGGGGGGTGCAGAAGAAGATGAAGCTCCAAGGGTGAGAGGGGAGACAATGCCCTTTCACTCGAATGCTATCATACAATTTTTCATATCTTGTAAAAGCTCCAAGAGAGTGGACATGCATGTTTGTCTAACTGATTCCCCCTAGGGAAGACCAGTTCTTTCAAGTTGTTCTTGATACTCTGAATAGGTATGTAGAGTGGAACCAAGATTATCAATGGATTTTTACTCAAGCCTATGACAGTAAGGAGAAGGAAATGCATTGTAGTAATTCATGAATGCATCTTGGTTCTGGGGGCAGATAAATTCGGGGATTTGATTGTACAATTTGGTGAAACACAAGTTGAAATAATTGATGGGCTCACCCTTCTTATAGGTAATATTATTATATTCCATTAACTTCTCGGCTGAGATTTTAGATTTCCCATAAGTGGATCTGAACCAGTGGATTAAATCCTCCCAGGTGGATAGAATCTTAGGAGGAATATCAAAGAAATTGACCGTAGCCTTCCCTTCCAAAGAATTGACGAACAAGCACATGCAAGTGTCATTGTCATTGGCCCCTATGTTATGACAAGCATTAGAAAATTCCACCAGGTGTTCGTTTGTACTAACAATGTTATTTCCTAAAAAATTAGGCAAGTTCTCTTTGAACTTTGGAAGTGGACGAGTAGTAGGTGCTAGGTTAAGAGGAGAGGACACATGCCATGGGGTGGTTGTGGCATCTTCTTCAAACTAAAAAAGTCCATACCTTTTGATGACTTTGGTGGGATTTTTGGTAGATTGGACAGGGATATGGTGGCTATATAAGCTATCGATCACTGATGACGATGAAGATTGAGAAGATGGAGCACTTCCCATGCGACCAAATCATCCACTAGATTCCATTTTGTGGATGATAGATGAGTGAAAGAAAGACGAGCTGGATGAATCAGATAAAGTCTTCCTTAGAACGTTTTTTTGGGTAGATAACACTACGTTTCTTCTTCCTATTTCAATAATAGTATTGATTTTAGGTGACAAGCCTCTTCTTCTTCTAGAAGCACAAGAATCTAGGGACATGAAAGAAGGCCAAAGATGAAGAAACAAAAGGGTTATTGCTGATTTCTAGGTTGTCTATGTCTAGCCTCCAATTGTTATTGAGCACTGATATCTTGTTCAATTGCTGCCCAAGAATAGTTAAGCTCAACACGGGTTCTGGCAATGTCTGAAATAGTATGGAATAAATTTAAAGCAATGTTGGTCTGGTGTTGTAGACCAGGCTCAATATTAGGCTTCCTTGCAACAGGAACAATCATTAATAGCAAAACAATCAAAGAATCAAATTCAGAAAAGAAAGATGTACTGATGAAAAATCGAATATAAAAAATAACTGGAGAGATATCGAAGATCTCCCCAATATGGTCACCAAATAAATGTTGAGGAAAATATATGAAATGATCTTACTCAAGCATTTTCAGACTTTACTTGGCTAAAGAAAAGTAGAAGAGAATATCACCATATGTTTATAGCCAACAAAAATAAAATCCTAACTCACAAGTATTAATTACAAGTGCTTAGGCTAGTCTTTTATCAACAAAAAGCTTGTTGGAAATTCAATTTTTATGTAATTGTCCAAATATAACAGTTGCTTAAATAAATGTAAGAACAAAATTAAAGATGCCAATATGATAATCGAGACAGATAAGACATAAATCAATCCTTTATTTTATTCCAATTCACCAAAGAGTCATTTATTTACAAAATCTCATACAGAAATCTTGGACCAAAGTCAAACTTAGAGATGCCTGATGGAACATACAAAAGGACCTCCGACAGAAAACCAAAACTGAACTCTAAAAGCTGGATCAACTTGCCACAGATTTCTTCCCACTCAACTCTGCACAATAGCCTTTATTAGTCATGAAAATTAATTCACAAACAGACAAGTCTACACAGACTATCAAAGATAGATCAACACCTCTGAAAAACAAGTGTTTGAATGATTTGATTCAACCCTGAATATTGTTGTCTACAATAAGACCTTGGTATCACAAAAGAGAATTAGGTTGTGATGAATATATGAATGAATGAAAACTGAACTATCTCAACATAAAATCAAAGAGAAAACCTCTACATGCTTCTGCTTCTATCCTCCTTTGTTCCTCCCTTTCCTTTTGTTTTTAATTAAAATACTCAACTAAATTTAGTTAGGGGGAAGAGTAATAATTATAATAAAGGTCATAGTTAAATAATAACTAGTACGTTGGACCCCTTGTGACTCCCTTTAGTTCATAACAATCATAATAATCATAACATAACTATTAGTTAAGTAAAGAACACCTCCTTGTGTCCCCCATCAACATATCCTCTTTTGGCAATTTTAGCTGATGAAATTGAAATTTATTTCAAAAATAATACTCATATATCCAAAATAAAACATGTTGTCCAAATATCCCTCAAGTCAATTATCATAATCCATAGATAAAATAACAACTCAAAAGACATATTTCCCGGTCTGCGATGCAACCATTTTTTAGTCCTTTTAGTACAATGCTTGGCGACATGAACGCTTCATTCATTAAACCCCATAAAAACCCACATACTGGATACAACAATGCGAGAGTGTGAAGAGATCCCACCAAGACCAACAAGGATCCTCTAAGTAAACCAACAAGGATAACACAGATTTCTTGTGACTGTTAATGCCGAGGATAACTAGTAATGCTATGACTTCAACATCATTTCAAAGAGAATCATCAACGTTTCATCACAAACACGATTTACACAGTCACAATACTTAAGGAAAGCACATATAATACACTTGAGCCAATATCCATTTCATAACCAGAGTAGATTCATGAACGGATAAAAAAAAGAACATACCTGTAATCAAATATCTTAAAACAAAAGTTGGTCGAGCGGTTCCTCCCTGCTAAGAAATCGAAGCATAACCACAACAGTAATGTTTGAAAGATAGTCCGACTAGGGCGGCGTCCAATGGTATTGATAAAGGAGATGTGCAGTAAATGCACATCACTTACCTACTGCAAGTTCATTCAATTCCTAGTATGTGCCATATACTAATCAAACAAATCATCCACCAACAACCTTTAATTGCCAAGAGCACCACCCGCATCACATATTACCATCTCTACTATGCCGAAATAGATACCAACTATGATATATACAACCTCCATAACTCGTATGGCTATCCTATGTTAGCTAGGAGTTGCGACAATTTTTTTTAATGCATATAGTATAGCATGTTAGGATAGGGAAATTTCTTCTTTTAGTTTCATTTCCTTCGTTGTTACTAGCATGTGTCTGTTGCAGGTGTCACAAGAACAATCATCAATGATAACCATGGAAAATTCGGTGTTGCTTGATCTTGAAACAACAAGGGATCCTTGTATAATATGCCTGATCCATTATCAAATAAAACAAGATATCGTCAACCATGAAATTAGTGTCGAGAAGTAACATAACATCGAATAAACATTATACTTGATCTCCAATCTACGAGGGTGTCCCACCTACTAGTATTATTTATATTTTATAATAATAGGCTTTAACAACACTTTGCGAGCCAAAAATGCGTTGCGAATTTAATCGTCAACACTAGGGTTGACCTAGTCCCATATTCTCCTGATGATTTTCAGTCATACCTTGAGGATTTTGATGAGTAATCCTCTGAGAATTTGGATTTATTCTATGAATAAAATTTTCAACCATAATTTTTCTCAGAGAGTGAGAAAGTTGCTGGCCTAAAGAAGAATACTTATGATGATATTTTCCACCTCCCTTTGATTACTTTACCTCGCTATGTCATTGAGGGTATGGTTTGGAAACATATCCCTTACCCCAAGTCTTCTGTAGGAAAAATCCCCCTTTTCAATTTAAGGGGAAGGTTTGGTACCTTAAGAAGAAGTTTTTTATCACAGTCTTCTAGCTTCCCCTTAAGAAGTTGCCAATCACCTTTTAGATTATTTCTGATCCCTTCCCAAGCCTCATATTGTGAAAACGTCTGAGGTAGCCAAAATTTTGAGCCTTTGACTTTTCATGATCCCTTTCTGAAATGGATTGAGCACTTTCCTGAGAGCATGACTTGGCACCACTTTTTCCCTCCCACTTGCCTCCATGAGCTAGACCTTACAATTTTCAATAATGAAATACATTTTCTAACTCATGTTATTTTTGTGATTAACTTATCACTGCTTCAGTCTATGATGAAGCACAAAGGGATGTATTGTGAGACATTGCTAGGGTGGTTTCACTAGATATTTAACTACACATAGCATTCATCCATCAGGTAAGTAGAGGTAAGTAGGTAGGGATTTGCATTCATTGTATATACCATTTTCATTTCATACTACAATAGTTTGTATTTCCATTTGTACATACACTTTCTTTCATTTTCTGTATTATATATATATATACATATATATATATGAGCCGGGGGTGATATCACCACCCCAAATTATTACTAATAGTCTTATGTTGAGATCAAGCAGGTCACAGGTTATGAAAGATATGCTGAGGTTATCATACGCTCTACGGTGATCACATGTCCCCAAGTTGGAGCTAGCTACATTTCTCTTTTCCCTTGGAAACAAGAGCGCTAGTCTCCTTTTCTGGTGAATTTTTCCCTTTTTTGCTAATTTTTTCTCAGTCTAATCTTGCAGATCTTGTTGCTCATAGATATTTGAACATTACTGAATTTTTTTTTCTAAGAGTTATCCATATAGAATTCATTTTTGTTTATCCCTTGAGTTTTCAAATTTTCTCTTAGTTTTGGTCCCCTAGGGTTAACAAGATCCCTTGATTCTTTTTTCCTTTTGAGTTTATATGATCATCATCTCATAAATCTTTTAGATTTATTTATTGTTGAGGAATGGTCATCAACTAAGGTTTTCAAAGGTTGATTGGTTTTGGAATCTTCATTTGAAACATCTTTTGTTTCATATGATTATGACTCTTATGACAACCTAGCTTGATTTTTGTTTTCTTGATACTCATCGTTTGACGATTTTCATGAGTGTTTGTTTTCTTTCTCTTTTGCATCGTCAAGTCCTTGATTGAGTGAGTTATCGTACTTATTTATTTCAGTTCTCATTATCCTGTGAATGCATGCTTTGTTTGAAATATTTTTTTCTTCATGTCTTTTTTATCTGCATTCGACTCTTTCATTTTGATTAAATGTAATGGAGAATTAAATTTTTTTCATTTTCTTTCTTTATATAATTGAATAAAAAAAAGAAGATAGTTTCATTCTTTCTTTTGGATAATGTAATAGATTTAATTTGGGAATTGGGTTTTTTTGTTTAAGAAAGTTGAACCTCTTCTCCATCCCATATATAGGATTCATTGAAGAAAAACATTTGCATCTCATTTTTTTGCATTATTTCATAGTCGAGTCTAAAACATCATAAGTTTCACTTTCACACCCTTGAGTAAGAAACAAACCTAAAATTAAGCACTTATAAAATTGACCAGACACTTTTATAGTATCTGGTAGTGAACCTACATTAGCTTAAAGTGTAGGGATTTGGAATAGGTTATGAGGATAACTTTCCAAATTCATCAGAAAAACATAGAATCTTGTGCTAGGGAGCAGTAAATACAATTGTTCCTATAAGCATAGTCAGGATCCCCTATCACACAGGGTTTAAACACAAGGTCACATGCATAAGAGCAGTAGATATTTACCCTCCAAATCTTATCCCACGTAGCATAAATATCGAATATTGGAGGTTCTTCCTAAGAAACAACTGGTTTCTTTTGGTCTCGGAGCTTCTTGAATCCTGGATTTGTTCGGGGTTCTCAGTAGTATTTTGGTCCACTTGTATTCAGTCCTCTTGAATAATTTTAGACTTGTTATCCTTCCTATACGTTCCTTCCCGACTGTTGAATATACCTGCCCGGAGGCTGACTGCGAGTTGGTAACCTTAGTAGCCTATATCTATAGGGTTGACACACAAGGTGATGGTGAAGGGGAGTCTTCATTATACCTGGGTTAGACATTGGTCAAACTCACTCGGGATCCTTGGAGGGTACACCCACGGGTAAAACCGTATGGGAACTTGAACCAAAGTGTAAGTCCATTAAGTAGGTTGCCAAAGTAACTAATCCACCCACTCTATCCCATCCCCTTCCTATATTGATCTTGTGATGTTGTATTTCATAACCAACTACTGGTTTCATTGTGGGAATGTTTGTTTGATTGTTTGCTTCTTAGATTTGTAGCATGTATTGTGTGTTTTCCTTAGTGGACCTTCAATCGAGTAAGTGTCAATGGCGTCAATTCCTGGGAGTACCAATGAAGGAACCCCTTTTACCAAGGAACCTTTCATATTTCCTTCTTTTGGAAACGTTGGTCCTCCATGCATTTCCACACCGAGTCTTTCCAGACTCACCATTAGGTTACCGGTTTGGTTGTTCCCCACTCTGGTGATCTCAACTTTTCCCAATTATTCGAATGCACCTAATTCTTTAGATGTAAGAAAACTCCCCACACATCAACCTAATGTTGACCTTTCATCTTCTTCACTTGTCAGGTCTCCTTCCCTTTCTCCTTGTTCTCCCAATGAAATCTCTATATAAAGTATCCATGTTGATAATAAGAAGAATAAATGGAAAGAGAAGAAGAAGAAGAATCATAAAGAGACCAAGCCTCTAACTAGATCAAGTCATGTTGGATCTGAGAAACCAACCATTGTTAATCGTATTAGGAGCGTTGATAAAGTTGACAAGTCTAAAACGAAGAATATTAAACCCAAATTCCCTTGAAATATTTGTAAGGGTGACCACTTTCTGAGGCATTTTTGTGCTCTCCCCAAGGTCTTAGAAATGTGGTCTTCCATGTCATCATCCCCTGCTAAAAATGTTGGTGACACCCCATCAACTAGTGATGGTAAGGTTGGTAAGAAGAATTGAACTGTCAAATTTCCTTGCTTGTTGTGCGAAGGTGATGATTAATCTCACCTTTGTACTCATATAGACGAGGCTTCTTATCTTTTGGAAAAGACTCAACTTCCAACTAGTGATCACGAGATCTCTTCCAACCCATCGTTAGTTGATGGACTGGTCAATATGGTTCCATCCTTGGTCATTATGGTTGATTAGGTGGTCAATATGGTTTCATCCTCTATTGAAACACTAACCAAAGTGGTTGATATGGTTTCATCATCATTCGATCCCACTCCTCCCTTGAACAGTGAAACCCAAGTGGTTGATCTGGTTCTGCCATTGATTGATCCCACTCCTCCCTTGAACAGTGCAATCAAGGTGGTCGATCTAGTTCCTTCGGCAGTCGATCCCACTCCTCATTCAAAGAGTAAGGATGTCACTTAGGTATACCTTGTTAATACTAATTCACCTAGACAAGGAGGAACTCCGCCCGTCTCAATGACACCCCCTTCAAGAAATCAAATGATTTCTATTAATTGGAATCATTTGACAGAACGCCATCTTCCTTCTTCCATGCCTTTCCAAATCATCGTGTAGGTTTGTGATAGGAATATTCCTAACATTGTAATAGATGAAGGTTCTTCTATTAGCATATTACCTGTGAATTCTTGGAAATATTTTGGTTCACCACAGCTTGTGCCCATGACTCCGAATCTGTTGACCTTTGACTAAAGAGTTAGTCGAAATTTACGGATTCTTCCTCATTTTTTAGTTACTCTGGGAGGAAAAATGGTCTACATTGATGTGATGGTAGTTCACGACCCTTTGGAATTTAACTTTCTCCTGGGGTGAGACTATTTATACTTTATTATATATTTTGTGTCCACTCTCTTTTGAGTGATATGTTTCCCTCACAAACAAACATAGTAACGATCGATCAAATTTCATTCATTGACCCTCATCGGATGGTCAACCATCCACCTTCCATGGATGGTCCATACATGCCAGTGATGTACTCCCACCATAGTTCAATTATGTAATGACCTTCCCCATGCATGAGAGAGAATCTCTCCCTTCTCCTGACTTAGATTTGGTAGTTGACATGGTCATCTCTTCAATAGGGCTATTAGAGCCAAATCTCCCTACCCTTATCAAGTTCATCGACATGTATTCCTTTCAGAGTGTTTTTCTTCCATCTAGAGAAGATCTCTTGGAAGCCATGGATGACATTCGTCCCTTCACATGTATTCTTTCCAGAGCATTATCCTCTTGGAAGCCATGATCAAGAAGAGGTCTTGAGCATAGTTTTTCTTCTCTGTGGGTAGCTTGTTAAAAAATGAAATGAAATCTACAAGAACAGTTCATTGTCTCTATCAATATCGTTAAAAAATGAAATAGAACCCCCTCTGTTATGATTGATTATCACTCTAGATCAAGTACTTGAACCTTCTTTTCCTCTGCCTAGTGAAAATGTTTCCATTAGTAACCTGGAACCTAAATGAGGAAAGAAGAAGATTCACCGGAGGAAAGGACATTTGTGGGGCAGATATTCAGCCTCTGGAAATCATGATGAAGAAAAAATGCCAACTTCTGCCAAAGAAGATGGGGGCAGAATACCTCTAGAGAGACACACTGCTAGGAGTTATCCTCATTTGAAGGTCATTCCCATAGTAACATAGTAGTATTTTTCTAGAACGATCTTAGTCTTTGTTCTTTCTCGTGCTTATAAATACATGATAATTAATTCCGAGCTTAGTATTTGTTCTTTCTTGTTCTCATAAATACATGATAATGTAACTGAGTATACTTTTATCACTTTTTCGGACTTGTAAAGGATATACAAAAAAATAACCCCCTAGAGTCTCCTTTAATATATTTTCAGAATATCTAAACATGAAAATATTGTCGAGTGATATTGCTTCCTTTCACACTCACTAAAAGGTTTGAAAGGGAGTCTTTTGGGTGATAGTTTATCTCTTTTTCGGTCTCGTGAGACTAATTACGAAAAAGGAACACTATAATCAAGCATGATTAGAAGAGTTATTTGTCATATTGTTTTATACTTTTTCAGACCTCAGAGACTAAACATCGCAAAAAAGGACAACCCCAGAGTCACCTTTAAGTTATTTTTAGACTCTCTAAACATGAAAAAACATAGAGTTTTCCTTCTCTAGACTTACTAAACTACACATTGAAGTGCCCATATGGGAACAAACACTTACCTATTCCAGTTTGTTAAATAAAGGAAGAGGAGCTTACCAAAGGTGAGTTATATTGAGCATGTGTAACCGCCCTCAAGCTCATTAAAGGAAAAATAGGTACTCATCTATCTGGGTGGTGGAAAAATTGAAGGAAGTGGGTCAATTTTTTGAGAATCCTTTATTGCAGCTTTTGTCTCCCTTGAACATGGCACCTTTTTATGTCTCATCTTATAGTTTTGTAATCCACTTATCTCTGAGTCATACCAATTCCATATGTCGCCATACTTTTTCATCCAGCCAAAAATTTCTCTTACTGTCATCACATTACATTCTTAGTACACGTCGAGTCAATGCTTCCAAGTCAATTGTCGTGCCGCATGATGTTCAAGGGAAGTTTCACTTCAAAACATCCATATGTAATATTTATAGTTTCCATTTCCTGTGTTAGTACATAATCATTTGATTCACCATCTTACATCACTTTCCTATGTTAGTTTTGTGTCGATGATGGGGGATACATCAAGGCCCTCCTTCGATGAGTATTTTTTTGTCGACTTCAACACATCATCCAATAATTAGACTTAGAAACTAGTTAGTACCTTGGGACCGGCATGCCTCAATGGTAGGCCTTCTTTCTTTCGAAAGTAGGTTTACATTATTGACCTCTAATCAGATGATTCCATGAATGTTCAACCTCAGATCATTTATTCACATTTGCTAGAATGTACTTGGGTACTTTGAGAGTCATTGTCATCATTGGTTATTTCCATAACACTTGTTAATGTTTTACCTCAATGATCGCTAATGAAGTGGTTTCTACCATGTTCGACATCAAATCATCTATTCACATGGATAGATTCGTACCACATTAGGATTGGGACAAAGACCCTGGGTTGAGAGTTCACTCTGTTATCAGCTTTTCCCAGGCTGCGAAGGAGATCATTTGAGCATGGTGATATATATGTTGTCACATAGGTCCACATTGTATTGGTATGTGTCTATGTTTTATCATCTCGTAGCTCCAATGTGTATTTTTCATGGCTACGATCAGTGCATGTCATGGAGGTGTTATCACTCTGTAAATTCCCATAGTTTTTTGTGAGGTAAGAAGAAATCTCACAGAGATAACCTTAACCAACCAGTTCGAAACTGGGAGCTAGCCCTGCCAGTTTCAGAGATGGATCTCTCTGTGAGTTTTAGATTTGTTTAGATTTTCTATATTTTAGGCTAGTTAAAAAGAATGTAACTGAGTTGTTTGTATTTTTTTAAATGAAATGGTTGAATATCACTTATGCTTCCATTGGGCTATGGGGTCTGTTTTAAAAATATAGGAGTTAAAGACAACTTTTATAAGAGTCGTTTTATAGAGAGAGATAGTGCTAGCGCTGGATTCTTTAGGAATATAAAGGTGTATTGCAGAAAAAGGTGAGATATCAGTTAAAAAAAAAAGCATTTAAGAATTTCTTTGTTATAACATCAGAAAAAAACATTTAAATCTATAAAAGATTAAGCACAGAGTACACAATGGCAAATTCTGCAACTTTAACTTATTTTAAAGATTATATTTAGAAAGACAATATGATAAAAAAGAAGGAATTTTTTTTATGCAGACAGAGGAAACTTCACCAACGATGAACACGCAGGAATCCTGTGAAACTTCTCTTTGTATTACTGGAATAACTTCTTGATAAAAATTACAGCGATTTCAACTTGCTTGGGCATAAACATCAACGACCTCTTACATTAAAATCATATGAATTTATAAAACAGACTCTCCCAAGGATCAGGAGGTCGTATTCAACCAACTTGTCCAAGAATAACAAAAAATCCCCAAAAATCCTCAACTGCCCACCATGAAAGACAGGCCAAATTTCTACAAAAAGGGGGATTGCTCAGACATTTGTTTCTCTTTAATGCTGACACATGGGAAAAAATGAAGGAGTTTATTTTATATGAGAATGTTCTAGAAAAAAACGTCTTTCAGTTTCTTCAATTTCGTCTCCAGCTCGCGGAAACAGCTCCCGCAAAAAGAGGACTGAAACAGAAATAACCGAAAATCCGAAAAATGAGGCTTAACGATAGCTTCGATTATCCTACAGGGTGGAACCTGTGAAAATAATCAGATAGGTTTTTGTTCTTCATCCTGTTACGGAGAAAAAACTCTCTTGGGTTTTCCAAATTCATTTTCCTTCACCCGGAATCCACTTCGGAAGAAGACTGGTCAAAACTGGAAAAACAACGATTTTGTGAAAATGGGAGGGAGGTTTTGGAAAGGTAGAAATCTGAGACCCAAGGGTGGTAATTGGTGAATGGGGGGGTCCGAAATAATCTGGAGGTGACAAGTGTCCCTCCCAATACCCACTTGATCGGACCCCACCCCTTCGTTAAAGTTCGAGAGAAAACAGGTGCACCCCCCTTCGTTAAAGTTCGAAAAGCACGGGGGGTCTGGAATTTTTTATGTCCATAGATTTATTTATTTTGGGATATGTGTAAAAGGTGCGCACTATGGCTTTGTTTTATTTGTTTTCGACTTGTTGTTTTATTTATTACGTTTTGTCTTTTTGTTTTTTAATATATATATTTATTGTTTATTTTAATATTGTATTTTGTTTTTATGTTTTAATTTATTTAATTTGTTTTGATATTTTTTTTGTTTTGTATTACGTTTCTTTTTAATACATATTTGATTTTATTTATTTATGTGTTTTTATTTTTATTTATTTGTATTTGTATTTGTTTTAATTAATGTTAAATTAATAAACACTAACCTTATTACTAATTAACTAAATTAATTAATTAGTTAATTTCTAACAAGACTTAACCTAGCTTATTTGTCTAGTTACCCTAACTTTATTAACCTATTTACTAATTACTAACATTATTAATTAATATAATCTTTTATTTATGGTCAATTACCTTATTAAACTAACCAGTAATTTTATTATCCTAAGTTTGTTTATTCATGCAGGGATGAGTGGCGAGCGAGATGTAGTCAACGAGACAAAGGGGCAAGGGAGTGAAGGTGCAACGTTGGATGAGGGATGTAGTAGGGTGATGGAGGATTGAGGAAAATGGATGGAGGGGATAAAGGGGTCAACCGAGCCAGAAGTCTTCATCACGGGGGCTATGCCAAATCAGCAGTTGAAGAATCGAGTTACCTATAATTATAGGACTCTAACCTAGGCTCCACCTGGGGATGGCATCTCTTTTAGGAGGTGTCAAGAACCACTGAAATTTGAACATGCATACCGGTGCTTTATCCATTGGGTTGATCCCAAAATCTTATTCTGCAATCTGCACCTGTTTTGATATTGCAACTGAAACCAAATCAAAATGAAAACTGCTGAAAAAGAGATGCTCAAAACGCTGAGCTTATTCACATTCTCCTACCTACCCTATGCTACTGATAATTTTGTCGTTCTAAATGATACAATAATGACAATTCAGCCAGTCAAGAAACTTCTCAAACAACTCTTCTCTTTCAATGTTTCCAAACAATATCAGAAATAGAACTTGCATAAGCATCATGAAATGATTTCCATCCACAACTTCATTACAAGGAGCTTGATAAACATGATAGATAACATAAATGTTGGGAATGCATTGTAGCTATGTGATGAACAATTTATTCATATAAATAGCCACTAGATCAAGATAGACTTAACCTATTATTGGATATTCAAATTTAACCAACTCAATTTCATGATTTGATGTTGTAGTTGTGCTATTTGCATCCTCATGTACTCCCTGACATGGTTGCAACTGTTCGGATGGGCTTTGTAATGTGACTTCTGTTGAAAAAGAAAATGAAGCTACTTGTCTGATCATGTCAATATCATAACAATTTTTTATCCCATGGCTGGATGATGGAAAATGACTTTGAAAACACCAGTCATCCACCACATTAGATATTGGATCCTGTAGAAATTGAAATGATTGTTGCATTGGTTCCACTAAAGCTTCTTGATTTTCTATGTGTTTATCCTTTAGCATATATTCAAGATTCTTTTTCAAAAACTAAAATGAATTAAAGCATAATGGTACAGATTTATTTTGTATTAAGTCATAATTTGTCTCAGGCTTTAAGCTTTCATCTGGAATTTGAAAATCAGAGTAGGTAAAGGGTTGCAATTATAGGTTTAGAACAACCTCCACATCAACAATGGGATCTTCACCTAGTTGATTAGAACATTCTCCCTTTCTACTATTGATAACTTTCTTACAATTTTCTCTCAAAATTTGAAAAGAAGAGAAACATAAGGGAAAAGATTTTTCCCTTACTCTGAAGTTTTCTGCATTTTGGTCATTCCTGTCATAATTTCCATGTGCAGATTGATTGTCATATTTGAGATATAACTGATCTTCTTCCTGCCAACGACATGTTGTTGATTTCTTTGAACAGTCCACATCTATTTCAGCCTCCTACTCATCGTCATACTGATCACACTTGGGTAGATTATCCAAGTAAAGAATTTCATCAAACATGCACATCATATCAGCTGGTTTTCCCTCTCCAAGTTGAGATGGAGCTTCATCTTTGACTATGTCGTGAATGGAATACATGAAAGAATCATTATCTAAACCATGGTACCAAGGGTGAGCTACAAAATGTTTGGGAACTGTGACCTTTTCTTTCTCTGAAATCAATGGAACATGATGTATTTGGACAACAAACTCATCTTTCCTGCTAATCTTCTGCATCATCTCTTCCATAGCACTGGACAAAATGTCCAGTTTAGCTTCTGATGACTTCAGCTAATCCTTTTATTTGTTATTTACCTTTGACCTTTTGATCATCAAGTTGGCCTCCACATCAACTGCAATGTTCTGCATTTCTTCAAGGCTTGCAATGTTCCTTTCTCTTAATTGGAATGCCATCTCAGGATTGAAGGCATCTAGGAAATGCAAGTGTGCTGATCCTGGGGGTGGTCTTATATCAACAAGCATTGCATGATATATCTTATTGAACCTTTTTGAAAACTGATGTACTATTTCCCCTGGCTGCCTTTTCAAATGGTCATACTCTTCTAGGATGAGAAAGACATTTATCATGATCACCCATCGATCTAGGAAAATTTGCACAAACTGATGGAAACTGCTAATGCTTGCATATGGAAGATTCTTAAACCAATTTTTAACTTTGCCTTGCAAAGACAATGAAAACATCCTGATATAGACATCGTCATATTCAACCTCATAAAGGTCAAGGAAATATTCAATACTTTGGATATGCTTTTCAGCAGTGATCTTCACATTTTCTCCATCAAACCTGGGCAGATTATTGATGTAATTGAAAGGGAGTTCATGGAGAATAGGAGGAAAATATAGAGGTTTGTATCTGTCTGGGATTTTCTCAGGTATAGGAGGTAAAGCAAGGGGCTTATAACAGGATGGAATTTTGACCTGTGAATCTAGACTTTTCACATATGTATCAGAGATCTTTACATCTGTGGGAAATAAAGCAGGATGCTTATGTTTATCAAGTCTTCCTATAGGTGTAGGAGTGGGTACCATAGCTATGGGAATGGGCTCAATCCTTTGAGGTTCATTAGGTTGAAAATGGTCATCCTGAACTTCAACAATATACTCTGGACTAGGATCATGATAAGAGAGAAAGTAATTGCAGATGAAACCAATAATATCATGAATACAATTTGAGCTTGAGTACCTGGTCTTTCTAGGCTACTTGGTCACGCTTCAAGTTCTTCCTCCAATGGATTCTTTGAGTCGACACTATCTGAAGATGATTGGAGTCACATGGTGAATGATCTCAACCTTCTTGTGTCTGTTCACTGTCCACCATCAGTGATTAGATCTGGGACTCGAAGTGCACTACTAGAGAAATTTCCCCAGTATGGTCACCATTTATGTTATCACTCTGTAAATTCCCAGAGGTTGTTGTGAGGTAAGAATAAATATAACAAAGGTAACCTTAACCAACCATTTCAAAACTGGGAGCTAGCCCTGCCAGTTTCAAAGAGGGATCTCTCTGTGAGTTTTAAATTTGTTTAGATTTTCAATATTTTAGGCTAGTTAAAAAGAATGTAACCGAGTTGTTTGTATTGTTTTAAATGAAATGGTTGAATATCACTTACGCTTCCATTGGGCTATGGGGTCTGTTTTAAAAAGATAGGAGTTAAAGAAAACTTTTATAAGATTCATTTTACAGGGAGAGATAGTGCTAATGCTGGATCCTTTAGGAATAAAAAGGTGTATTGCAGAAAAAAGGTGAGATATCAGTTAAAACAAAAAAATCATTTAAGAATTGCTTTGCTATAACATCAGAAGAGAACATTTAAATCTATAAAAGATTAAGCACAGAGTACACAATGGAAAATTATGCAACTTTAACTTCTTTTAAAGATTAGATTTAGAAATAAAATATGATAACAGAGAAGGAAAAACTTTTACCCAAACAGAGGAAACTTCACCAACGATGAACACACAGTAATCCTGTGAAACTTCTCTTTGTATTACTGGAATAACTTATTGATGAAAATTACAGCGATTTGAGCTTGCTCAGGCGTAAATATCAACAACCTCTTATATTAAAATCATATGAATTTATAAAATAGACTCTCCCAAGGATCAGGAGGTCGGATTCAACCAACTCGGCCAAGAATAGCAAAAAATCCCCAAAAATCTTGAACTGCCCGCCATGAAAGACGAGATGAATTTCTACAAAAAGGGAATCTGCTCAGACATCTGTTTCTATTTAATGGTGACACCTGGGAAAAAGATGAAGGAGGTGATTGTAGATGATCATGTTTTGGACAAAAAACTCTTTCAGTTTCTTCAATTTCGTCTCCAACTCCCGCAAAAAGTGGACTGAAACAGAAAGAACCGAAAATCCGAAAGTGAGGATTAAATATAGATTCGATTCTCCTATATGGTGGCACCTGTGAAAAACATAAGAGAGTTTTTTGTTCTTCATCCTTTCACGAATAAAAACCTCTCTCGGGTTTTCAAAATTCATTTTTGTTCGCCCGAAATGTTCTTCGGAAGAAGCCTGGTCAAAATTGGAAAAACAACGGTTTTGTGAAAATTGGGGGGGGCGGTTTTGGAGAGGTAAGTGGTATTCCATACCCCCCTTGAGGTGGTAAGTGGTATTGGGAGGGGGGGTCCGAAATTACCTGGCGGCCATGTATGAGACATGAGATGAATTTCTCATGTGTTGAATCAGCTTCTACATCCTGCTTATTTAATGGTGACACCTGGGAAAAAGATGAAGGAGGTGATTGTAGATGATCATGTTTTGGACAAAAAACTCTTTCGGTTTCGCCAAATTCGCCTCCTGCTCACCGAAACAGCGTTCGTAAAGTCAGGATTGAAATAGAAAGAACCGAAAATCCGAAAGTGAGGATTAAATATAGATTCGATTCTCCTATATGGTGGTGGCAACTGGAAATGAGTAAGAGAGTTTTTGTTCTTCATCCTGTTACTTAATAAAAACCTCTCTGGTTTTCAAAATTCATTTTCGTTCGCCCGAAATGTTCTTCTCGAAGAAGCCCTGGTCAAATTCATTGGAAAACAATCTGCTTTGTGAAAATTGGGGCTGGTTTTGAGAGGTGGTGAGTATTCCATACCCCCTTGAGGTGGTGGTGAGAAGAGAGTGGGGGTCTTAAATCACCTTGAGGTGACAAGTGTCCCTCCCAAATACCACTATCTCGACCTCCCTCAACTAAAGTCTCAAAAGCACTAAATCCATAATCTTTATGTCCCATAGATTCCATTTTATTCTTGGGATATTTGTAAAAAGGCAAAAAGTGCACCATGCTTTATCTTTTATTTTGTTCTCTAATTTCTGTTCATTTCATTACCTTTGTCTCTTTTAATATACATATATATATAATATATATATATATATATATATATATACATATATATATATATATATATATATATATATATATATATATATATATATATATATATTCTAATATTGTACTTATTTTTATGTTTTAATTAATTTAATTTGTTTTAACATTTGTTTTGTTTTGTATTACGTTTCCTTTTAATACATGTTTGATTTTATTTATTTATTTATGTGTTTTTTTTAATGTTTCTTTATTTGTATTTGTTTTAATTAATGTTAAATTAATAAACACTAACCTTATTACTAATTAACTAAATTAATTAATTAATTAATTTCTAACAAGACTTAACCTAGCTTATTTGCCTAATTACCCTAACTTTATTAACCTATTTACTAATTACTAACATTATTAATTAATCTAATATTTTATTTATGATCAATTACCTGATTAAACTAGCCAGTAATTTTATTATCCTAAGTTTGTTTATTTATGCAGGGATGAGTGGCAAGCGAGATGTATTCAATGGGATAAAGGGGAAAGGGAGTGAGGGAGAAGCGGTGGATGAAGGATGCATAAGGGTGACGGAGGATCGGGAAAAATGGATGGAGGGGATAAAGGGGTCAACCAAGACATAAGTCTTCATCAGGGGGAATGCCAAATCAGCAGCCGAAGAATCGAGTTACCTATAAATATAGGACTCTAACAGGAGGTATGGATCCACATTATATCTTTGGTGTCCATATCCTTAATCCATATTTTTCATGGATTCGTAGTTTATTGGTCAACAACCATTCTTTGAGTCATCTTGTATTCCAAGCATGGGTATGCTTGTCTCAAAAATGGAAAAAAATATTAATATTGTTTGATGGTTGTTTGCATATTTTTCCAGGTTCTGCAACTCCACACCCTTGCATTGAATAATTTTTGAGTGTTTCAGTCATAAGTTTCTCTTCTGACCTTTACACTTTAGGGGGCAATCTTTTACACACTAAAATTCCACATTTAAGTACCTCACCCTAAGTGTCACAAGTTTCATGAAAGTGTCACGCACATTGACACCATGAAAGAATATTTGTCGCAATCCCTAGTCAATGTGGAGGAAAAATATATTATATGAAGGTAAAAATACCATGTGCACATGAATTAATTATTAATATTCATAAAAATAAATTAATTTAGTGTGAGAATCAACCTCACATTTTGCTTCCTATTTTCAAGGAGAGGTTGAGAATCTCAAGGATGGGAGAGATATTTCCTCCGTAAAACCCTTGAGAGATATTTTCTCCCTAAAATCCTTGAAGATATATTTTCTCCCTAAAAATCTTAGAGATCCCATTTTAGTGGATCTTATGAGTGATATTCTCCATGGAGGATAAGCCTCCAAATCCTATATAGTGAGGTATTTCCATGGAGAAGAGAAGGAATCTTTTGGATATTAAACTTATGATCTTGGGAGCATCATGTAAAGGTTGGATGAGGAGGAATTGGAGAGGCTAGTGCAACTTCATCTACATATTGTAAGTATCTCTTTAAAGTTCTCATAAATATTACTTGGCCTATTCCCTTCAAGGTTGTGTATTGTTTCATATGATTGTCGATCTTGATAAATGGATTTGATTATTATATTATTGTAAAGTAGAGTAGGGGTTATTTGAATTTTTTCTTTCCATTACATTGCAGGTATCGAGTGGTGCTGAAGGGTTTGGAGATCAAGCTCAGATTGGAGGTAGAGAGGATGAACTACAAAATAAGGTGCATCACACTTTCTTCCTTCTCTTTCCCTTTCTTATTAGGTAATTGAATTCAAAGGGATGGTAGTGTCCATTTGTATGTTTCTTTGTCGATATTAGGGGTCTAGAATCCAAGATGATATTCACCTATCTCCAGGGGAATTTTCCTATAACATAGAATATCATAGCCAAGCATGCCCTGCCTTAACCTATCATAGACTATCCTAGAATAACCTAACCTGAGCCATCCTAACCTACGCTAACCAATCATATCCCTAACTTAGCATGAATTAACCTAGTCAAGCCTATCCTAAGAAAACCTAGCGTAACCTGCCTTAGCCTACCCTATCTTAGCCTAAACTAAAATACATAAACCAAACCTACCATAATGTATCCTAACCTAGCCTAGGATACACTACCTTAGCCTAGCCTATCATATTCTAACCTACCTTATCCTAACGTAGCCTACCTTAACCTAACCTAGCCTATTCTAACCAAATGCACCTACTATAACCTACCTTGTCCTACCCTAACATATCATAACCTACCTTACCCTTACTCAAATCTAGCATATATTACCTTGACTAAACCTAAACTAGCCTAACTTAGCCCATTACACCATATCTTAGCCTATTCTACACTAACATAAACTAAATTGGTCTTGTTTATGCTAGCCTAACCTAGCCAACTAACTTAGACCCCTAATATAACTTTGCCTAGCCTAACTTACCCTACCTTAAGCTAACCTATCCTACCCTACCCTATCATATCTGTCCTATACTATCTTATCTTAGCCAAATGCAACCTAGCCTAGCTAGAGTTAACCTTTCCTATTGTAACATAGTCTAAACTATCCTACACTAACCTAGCCTATCCTAGAATAAGCTAGATTACTTAACTAGCCCTTCCCTAAACTAGAGTAACCTAACCTATCTTAAGCTAACCTAGTCTACTCTATCCTAGACTAACTTACCCTAACATTTCAAAGCATACCCTATACTGTATTAACCTATGTTAATCTAGAATAACCTATCTTATCCTAGCCTAACCTATGTTTGACCAAACTATCCTACCACAATATAGTCTAATCTATCTCATCATATTCATAACTTTTCTATCCTACCCTACCTTAACCTATCCTATCCTAGCATAACTTACCTTAAACTAATTTAACCTACCTTGGCTTATCCTAACATACCCTAAGAGCCTAACCTAGTATATATTAACCTACCCTTCCCAGGCCTATCATATCCTACCTTAACCTACCTTACCTTGGCCTAGCCTATGCTACCATAACATACTCTACCCTAGCTTACCCTATTTTATCCTACCTTACGTAACCTACTTTATCATATCTTAGTATTTTCTAGCATACCCTACCATAACCTAACCTAGCCTACCTACCTTAGCCTATACTATCCTAGCCTAACCTACCTACATTATCCTATGCTAGCCTAGCCTAGTCTACCTTAGCCTACTCTATCCTACCCTATCTTAGCTTAAAATACCTCAACCTAATGTATCTTACTCTAGCATGGCCTCACCTACTTTAACCTATCCTAGGATACTCTAACTTAACATACTCTAATGTACCCTATAATAGCCTACCTTAGTCAAATTTAACCTAACCGAACCTATCCTACCATACTCTAACCTACCTTACCTTACCTACCCTATTTTATCCTTCCCTACCAAACACTACACTTCCCTACACCGACCTATCTTATCCTAGTTGAACCTATATTAACCCATAGTAGCCTAGCCTAGTCTATCATACCTTACCTTAACCTACTCTATCATATCCTGGCCTAACCTAAACTTCCCTAACCTACCCTACCCTACCCTAGTATATCCTACCAACATAACCTACCTTAACTTACTCTAACCTATCCTATAGCCTAACTTATACAATCCTTTCCGAGTCTACACTACCATACTTTACCATGATATCCTACACTAACCTATCATAACCTACCTTAACTTAATCTATCCTAGCCTTTGTTACCATAGACTAACCTATTCTTCTCTTCCCTACCCTACCCTACTCTATAGCCTAATCTGAATTAGCCTATGTACTTTTCTCTACCTTATCGTACAAAGGCTAATATAAGATTAATCTAACAAAATTGACATTGAATACCATACCCTAAATTTAAGCCTTTAAATATTAATGCTAATCCTAAATCCTAAATCCAAGACTCACATAATATTGACTTAAAATCATAATAATTCTTTAAACAAATTCTACCTATATATAATTTTTTTTTTTAATATAAAATATGAAAACACAAATCCTTTATGTCATTTACACTTAAAAACTACAAAATTTTAACACAAAATGCAAAACAAAACAACAAACATATAATAAAAACTATTATATATATACATTCCACTCAAAAAATAATTAGCCCAAAAATAATTAACATAAATAATGAATTTGATAAAAAACTTAGTAAATGCAAGTTTTTACGCATCAAAATTTTACTTATAAATATTTAAATCAAAACATAATATACGTGTACCATAACAAAATATTCAGGCATACAATAAATTATAGATGGACATTGTGGAGAGAAAAGTGTACATAAAAAATAATTAACATAATTAAGTAATTTTATAAAAAGATTGAAAAAATAATTTTCTATACATTAAAAATTATAAATATTTAAGTTAAAACATAATTTACATCACATCATTAAATATTATTTTTACAATTTTTAATTATAAATATTTAACTTAAAACATAATTTACATCACATCATTAAATATTATTTTTACAATTTTTTCAGTTTATTGAATTAATTATAAAAAACTATAACTACATATAAATATAAAAGATAATAAATATTTCAATTTCAAGATGTAATTGGAAAAGGTAATAATTAATTTGTTTATATAAAAGGCTAAATAAAAACCAACCAAATTGTACATAAATTAATGGTAATTGATATGTAGAAATTTAATGGGTGTTTTTATCGTGCAATGAAAATTGTAAGGAGTTATAACATTTTTATGGGTCTATACTAGATATTTATTCACCTTTTTTGGACATATATCACAACTCCATGACCACTATTCAATGCTTCATATAACACAACTCCATGACCACTATTCATTGCTTTATTGTTTATTATTTTGAAAATATAAATCTTATGTTAATAGGTTTTTTTAGTTTTAACATTTTATGGGTTTATAGCTAATATTTATTCACCTTTTCTGGACAAATATCACAACTCCATGACCACTATTCAATGCTTTATTGTCTATTATTTTGAAAATAGCATTGTGCATTACAAAAACGTCTTTTGAAGTATGGGTTCTCAATATGTGGAATCTTTAGCAAATATATGGACATAAATAAAAAAAAATAGGATGTTGTAGGAAACATTACATATTAAAAAAATATTATGATCGGAATGTATCGAATGCAAAAAAAAAAACTGTTAATTGTAAATTATGAGAGGATTAGAGATGGTACCATTCATAAGCAATATAACTTTGCAATTCCAGTTGTCGAAGTTTTCAGATCCAATTGACTTAGTATTGATGGTTCTCTTTCCATTTCCTTTCACTGTGTTAGATGAACTATCTTTCTGAGAGTGAATAAATTATAGTAATGCTTCCATAATTGTAATCTAGAAGTGGCCAATTCTTCTCTGATAAAGGTAGGGATAAGGAATGCGTTTCTCCCCTTATTATTAACAAAATTTACTAGTGTCTCTGGTAATGGTAATGTCAAAAGTAAGGCACAATATGAGTGGTAACATATGTGGGAAGTATGACAAGGGATATCCCTAAGGGTTGTGATACAATCAAACATATGGTATATATCTTGGATTACAAGTGTCTATACTAGGGAAGGAAGGTAGAATTTTCATCCATAATAGGTATTACACATTCAATCGATCAAGGTGCCTTCTAAATTCCCTCTATACATGGATATGGGAATATCATTATATTCTCATGATTGCAAGTGAAAAATTAGGAAGGCTATATCTCATTACAAAGGTACTACACTTTGAATTTTTTTACATCCCTGGGATCTTTCTCATAAGCATTAAAATGAAAATCAATCATTCTCTTACCTCAATTTAGTTGTTGAATGAATGTCTTCTATAAATTATATTCATTTCCCATTAATTTTTGAGATGTAGCATAACTGATTCGGATTATTTTGAGAACAACATGAAGGTAGAAATATAACCGATATATAATAATGAAATACACAAAAATATAGAAGAGAACACAAATATATAGTGAAACTCAACTTCTATTACTAAATAAGATAGAAAACCATTGTAGAACACAAACTGGGAAAATGGGGTAGCTTATCTCTTTAAAGAAAGAGATTTTGACTACGTCTCATTCCCAAGAAGCTTTACATCACACTCCATTGCATGCTTAAAGGGCCTCCTTCACCTCAATTATATATGAGAGAGTGAGAGGAGAACAATTCCCATGATGCATGTGGGATAAATTGGACTAAGTTTATAAAATTCCATAGGCATGTAAAATACTAGGACTCCCGAGTGGTCACCCATATTAGTACTACTCTAGCCTGAGCGTGCTTAATTGTAGAGTTCTAATGGGATCCAGTGCATTAAAGCTATGTTGTAGGAATGTACATAAGACCATTACATTATGTCTGTAATTAACAAATGAAGATGACATTACATTCCATTCCCCACCAAAAGGGTGAATGTCATGGTTTATCAAAACCACGGGCTGAAAATGATGATTCAGTGGAAAAGGTGGACGACCACCGAGATCCATCTCAATCAATAACATAGTCTCATCTAAAGAAATTATAGTTTACAAAAAAGGAATTTAGATTATATTTAAAGCAGGTTTATGAAGTATATGTACTTATTTTAGTCTTTGATTATTGTAAGAGAATTTCACTCAATCAAATTAGACTTTTACCAATAGAAAATTAAAGATGCAGGCTTCTATCTATCTCTTGTACTCGATTTTCACAAGACAAATAACAATGCATACTATGCCACTGAGAAAAATAAGCGTTCAACATGCCATGCCACTATTTTAAAAAGATGAATCACAATCCAAGTTATTCCACCAAGAAAAACAAGTGTTCAACATGCCATGGCTATGGGAAGATGATCCTAGTGATAATATCATTGTGCATAATGATTTCCGTGAGACATAAATCAATTTTAGTAACCATCGACTACAACATCCCTATGTCCCTATGTCACTTACGATAAAAAAGTTATGTACATGGAAATTTTTGGATTTTTTGTGTTTTTAAATGATTTACAATCTATAAAACACAGTAGGATAATATTGAACACACCAGGGCTAATTAAGTACCATATCAAAATAATAAATGTTTTTTTTTCAAAAAATTGGGAAATCTTTTGCAGGGGAATAGAGTAATAGTGAGTCAATGAATGTTGTTTAAGTACTGAAAAATATAGACCCTTCTTTGATAGGGACCAATAAAGGGATCAAAATAATTATTGGGTTAAAAATATTTGGTGGGTTAAGGTAATAAAAAAATCCTAAATCTTATAGACAAAGGTAAGGAAATTTAAACTAATGAGAAATATAATCCAAGGGTTAAACTACTAAAAGCGTGAATTAAAATTGATGGAGCAACCATCATATTAAGGACTAATTATTGATAGAGAAGATAGATCCATACATACCTATAATGGATATTTTTTATGTTCAAGGAGGCTTGCAAAGGATCTCCTTATGTTTTTCTTGTTTTTTCCATCTATTTCTTGAAACAATGATTCACATCCCACATCAAAATAGTGATAGTTCCTAGTAGGATGGAATGCATGTCAATATTTTTTTTAATAAAATTGACAAAAGGAAAGAAATTTAATTCCTAAGATTTAAGATAAATAGATAGAAATTAATATTATTGAGATGAATATACAAAAAATAGAAAAAAAAGGCTTCTGACAAAAGAGAAAAACCAAGAGGAAAGAAAATAAAAACAAATTGCTCCATTTAGGAGAGTATTGATCATTGCACAGCTCAACTACCCTTCCTTTGTATTTATTTTACAGAACAACATATTCTATTCATTTATTTATCCACTATCACACTCATATATTCACACTCACACACCTAGACACACACAAACACATACTCAACCTAGAATCCAACACCCTACTACATAGACTCAAACACCCGACCATATAAACATACCAATGCGAATATTTTTGCAATCTACTTCATTGAAAAATTCCAATAATGCTTCAAACTAATTTATCAAAATTCATCAATGCTTTATGGGGGTGGTCATTCTAGGAATAAAAAAAAATGGTTGAATTTCGTGAAAAATCATCTCATTTAGAGATTTTTCAAACAATTTGTCGGCACCATTTCATTTATCCATTCATTCCATGAATTTTTTCACTTTAGGAGAAATCTTACCAATTTGTCAGAATTTTAATTATTTTAAAGGAATTTAAGCTAATTTTTTTAATAATTTCATCAAAAATAAAAAAATGTGTATCCTACTTTATGATGAGAGCTATGCATACTCTTATATTTTTCACCTAAATCTAAACATTTTCCATGAATATATCATAGGTTTTCTAAATATTTTCAAATTTTTGGGAATATGATTAGTTGATAAGAACTAGTCTTGTGAAAACTATGATTTTTCAATAGAAGTCATGTCAATTTATTTAGGAAATGAAAATGGGTTTAGTAATTTACTTGTAGTATTTTTTTCACTTCTTTCAACATGTAGGTTGCAGAATTTTCTCCACTTATATTTTAAGATATTTTCCATTGATAATTATTTTTGTTGTAAGTTATCTCTAATTGATATGAAAGTTTGTTTCTTCTCTACATATTCTAATATGAGATTTTTTTGTTAATTATTGTGAATGTTGCACATTTGACAATAATGAAATGGTGTTATTGCCAAATTTCAAAGGTAATAACAATAAATAAATTGGTTATCACCTATTATACATGCTATACTTTTTTTATAAATATGGTTTGATCCCAAAATAGTTTGATGAGTTATGAATTATGTGGTTTGATAAAAAACACAAAATTCCATAAAGAGGTATCTCACATAATGTATTTGACATACATATGGTCTACACATGCATTTACCACAATTGTATCTCATTTAATGTAAACCATGTTGTTGTTGGGAAAATCTCCCTACGGACTAGCAAATAGAGTTCAGACTTTGCATGCTGATATGACCGAATAGAAATTACTTTCTACCTTCATACCTAGATTTAAATCCCCTTTTCTTTGTAAATGCATGAAAAGATCAACCTACCTCGTTCCCGACATTTGATGTCAATCCTCCGTTGTGCTTGATTACTTGTTCGCAATACTCCTTCCAAAGTTGACCTGCATCCAAGACAAGCAACAACTATGCATGCATACTACTTATATACTAACGGGTTAGGAATCCAAACTTATACTGATCAAACTATAAACAATTCATGAATTGGGACGGGAAAAACATTTTCTTTATTACTTAGAATGATCAAGTTACAAAAAGTTGAGACCGACCATCGCTCCTTGAACCTGATCCTGGGCTCCTCTTCTCCTGTCCTTCAACTTCTTTGCTTTGAATCTCCTTTGGCATAAGGATAGGCTAAAGGGTTGGGACAATGCGAATACGTAAATGGACAGAGTTTCTTTGCTATATTTTTCCTCCTCCAAATGGGACCCCTACCCCTTCTTTTATAGGCTAGAAGGAGCTAGGTATTTGGACGAACCCTCGGCCATGCATGGCCAGGAGTTTCAATTAACTCACCCATAGCTTTTTGTTCCGTCGGAAACTTTCCTTTTTTCATGCTTTTGTTGGTCCACGTGGGTTGTTTTGTGTCAACCAGTGTGTATACGCGTGCAGTAATGGATTAGGGCGCGTGGGCCTTTATAAAAGAGGATTTTCAAAGAGTTGTTCAGTAGTGCTTTGGAAAAGAAGGGATATGAGTTGGCCCGATGCCAGGTAAGCATGTGTAGTGCAATTTAGGGTTATAACAGATGCCCCCTAATGTGTGAGGTCGGAAGAGAATATGATGGCCGAAATACATTACCAATCTTTACTGATGTGCTGAACGATTGAGCCCAAGGATCAGGAACTAGGAGGTGTCGTCTACAAAGTAACAAATGTCTCACCGAGGCGGGCATACCCATGCTCAGGATAAAATAGAACCATGGAT